>JAOTQJ010165913.1:0-26533 GCA_025642045.1 Solanum sejunctum | reverse complement strand
TGCCGGGGCCATTCTATATGGAGGGATAGAAATAGGTTGAGTGCTTGGAAGTAAGTCAATACCAAAATCTATTTCTCATTTTGTAACTAAGCTTGGAAGTTCTACAGGGAATACATCAACAAATTCATTCACCACTGGAACTGATTGAAGAGTTTGCAATTCTGCTTCCATATCCCTTACTCTAACTAAATGACATATGTGCCCCTTAGATATCATCTTTCTAGCCTTAAAATAAGAGATAAACTTTCCGTTTGGTGCCCCAACATTGTATTCCCATTCAAGAACTGCCTCATTTGCAAGGTGGAAGTACACTCTCTTAGTTCGGCAATCCATGGTGGAATAGCAAGAAGCTAACAAATCCATGTCCATTATAACATCAAATTCTAACATTTCTGGCTCAATAAGGTCAGCCAATGTGTAACGGTTACAAACAGTTACTACAAAGTCATAATAAACCCTTTCTAGTGATGCATCTCCTTGCCCCTTTCAATTAGGCCTTAAGGGGCTCCAAATTGATGGGCCTTTACTGCCTATTTTTCAGCTTTCTTCCTAATTAGTTTGGGCCTAATTTATCAAAGACATTGTGATGTCTTTCGGCCCCTTTTACTATCCTCCTTGGGCTGAACATATAGTCCGTTTATGATGCTTAAACTTAGGCTAAAGTTACACCTTTAACAAGAACTTTATTCATAATTGGACTTGGATAAATCCAACGTTAGGCCTCGTCCTCTGTTTAGTTAGCAAATTTAAGCTAAGCAAGTAGGTGACTCACCTGCTAGCTTCTTAAGTTCTACAAGCACCTTAATTCTCTCACTCTGTTTAGGGCCATGATCTCCTCAATTTGACACCAAACATGTATACACTTGACCCTCTTAAGCGTTAGATGAACATATTACTCAATAACACAAGATTTAAGAACTTTTAATAATTAGCGCTAATTTGATCAAACTATATCATGTTTCATTTGCATAGTACTAGTACATGTAAAATGTAGGGTGTTACAATGAGCTTAGATAGAAAAGAGTAGAGATTACGTATTAGAGTAGAGGGCTAATAGGTTAGTAGGGTAGGCCATGAATTGACTTTATGTTATAGTAGGCTAGTAGGAGTAATGATATCTTCACATTATAAGTTGTCATTATTAGTCCTATATTTATTTACTTTTGTTGTATTTTACATTGCATGTATATCTTGTGTTGTCATTTTTTCCATCTTGACATGTTAATTTTATCATATTTACATAATATCATGTGTTTTTTCTTATTAGTCACCCTTTTTGTTCCTTTTATTTTCTCATATCTATTTATTCTGCTTATGGGTTTTGAGATGAGTGTTCCCATGAAACAAACTCTCTACCTTTGTGAGGTAGTGGTAAGGTTTGCGTACGTTCTACCCTTACCAAACCCCACTCATGGGATTATATTGGGTATGTGGCTGTTGTTTCAGACATATGATATTTGAGAATATGAGGAATGAGAGAAATTAGGATTAAGAGGGATGATAAGAGGTCTCTTCGAGGTCAAAATGACATAGTATAGGCATAAAATGGTAGGAAATGACAAAATGACACCTTCTAAAAATCTTACCGCATAGGACCATAAGGCCCCATTTATAGGCTGTGGTCTATTCTATGGGTCATAGATAGGATTTTCATTTTATAGAATTTTAGAGTTTCAAAAACTCTTCTCTGATTTACATTCCATGATACGATCTATGGCTACTAAAGATTTTATGAGCCGTCTTATGTTGTAGATTGAATCCCTAAAAGATCCAAAATTTCACCAAGTCTGACCATGGTTCCACGAACCAATATAAGGGTCATGCAATGACTTATGGCTTGTAAAAACCCCTCATAAAAGCTGACAATAAAAAATTTCAAAGCTTATTTTCTTGCACTTTATTTCATGTACTTCATAAGTGGGGTCTCATATTTGGCAGACTTAATTTAGCCTGTCGAGTACATCTGGAAAAGCATCAAATTTTCCTTTGTTCAGTCACCTGTGTTGAGCCATTGGGGTTCAAGTGTTTGATATTTAGATGATGCTCATGCCTATTCGGGATATGCCAAATTATAATGGCAATGAAAGTTTAGCTCGCTTTTCTTGCCTTCTTATCCATTTTGCCTTGTTTTGCTCTCATTTGCTGTTATCTCCTTCTCGAACTCATCAGAAAATCTTGGGTGACAGACTTTACTTTGATCCTTGAATTTATTACTTTAACACTGTAATGACCGGACCATGGGCCTAGTTGTCACATGGCGGATAAGATACCTTGAGGAACCTCACCTAAGCCATCTTTAATGTCTCAAGCATTCATTGGCATAAAAACTTTAACAATTTTGGAATAAAATAGGGGAAGGGTCTAAGGGACAACATATTACAAAAACAACATTGAAAAGCACATTTACATACATTTCCAAATATCATTCCATCTAAACCATGGAACGGATGGAACTGATATCGGTCGGTTACCATCAAATAGGAAAGACTCCAACGTTTAATGATATAAAAAGTAAAAGCCTCTAAAGGCCAAGATATATATGGTCTCAAATACATAGCTAGAATAAAATCGTTAGAGACCCTATCTAAGGTGTTACCACAAAAGCACTAGCCTCGAATGCCTGAAAAATAGCCACAAGCTGGTGGAGGACCACTTGTCCCTACATGGTTAAATCATGAAGGAAAAATATGCATTAGCACTATTGGAATGTACTAAGTATATGAATTGTAATGCCATCATTCATAACTAAAACACACACACACACATACACATACACATACACACACACACACACTCATATATATATATATATATTAGGATGTTAAGGGCAACATAAAAATGAGCATATGCATGCATACGAATTTAATGCAATTATGAACAAGAGTCATGCATAAATGGAATACATGTAACAGAAGCAAGACATAGATCATAAAGCTTGTTTTAACGAATCTAAATTTATATATAAGATTAGGTAAGCAATAACAAAAAATCCAACCTACCCCGTTACGTTAGCATGAGGAGACCACTTGCCAGGTGGAACTCCTTCACTTTGCATACATCATCATATATCATAAATGACCTACGTGGATCCATTAGCCAAGCCAACAAGGTCTCCTTTGGTGTCACATAGTTATTGCAGAAAAGGGTTGCTTTTGGTGTTCTTTTATCTAACTCCATCACAATGCTTCATTAAATGCTGAGTCATCCCATGGAATTCTTTAAACATAACTTAGTCAAATTAAGACATTTAGAATTTTAAGTAGAAATTTTAAGAGTATCTTCAACTTAAGGAACTACTAAGTGAAAATTGTTCTTTCAACTTGGGGACCTTCTCAAAATTTTTTAGGTCATTATCATCATAGTTCTAACCTGGCATATCATTAACTTAAAACCTTTCTTTTATGACCTAGTCTTTATCATAAATCATGCGAAACATAGCTTGAAACTTATTGGGCTTAATCTACAGTCATAAATCATGAAATCATGAAAAATATGCTTATCCAAAACATATTAGAACATCCCACAATTCATAACTTAAACACTCATAATTAGGGTCATCATCATTAACTTAGAACACATGAAAATACTTAACATAAAATCATATGGTAACAACGAAAACATGTAGTGTCATAAAATATCATAAATTATCATTAGCATGAAATAGAGTATCATGGAACTTAAATAAATGATAAAAGACATTATGTAGGACTTCATTGGTGAAAGAAAACCTACAAATCAGACTTGTATACCATGGCGAAGCCTAGGAAGAAGGAATTTGGTATTATAAAAGAATCCTCTTTAAAACCCTAGCCTCGAATATCTCTTCACCTTATGAAATTTTAAGAATGGGAGAATAAAAGGAATGGGGTATAACTAGGGCTTAAGATCTGATTTAGGGTCCTGGAAGTACAAAAAAAAACATGGTTTAGGATTAGATTTGATGGAATAGACAAAATTACCCATCATTGATACTGCCAAAAGGGACCTGCAAAAGTTAAATTGTGGGTTGTGGTTTGAACCATAGACTGTAGTACTGGTTGTCCTATTCTTCATTTCCAATGTTAAGAAACTAGTTTCCAAATCTAGAACATAAAACCTCTACCTATGGTTCATAGTTGGACTCATGGAATCCTTACATACTTGAAAAGTTTTTCCCTTTTCTGAAGTTCTTATTCGCTAGCCAAATCTATGGCTCGAGGTTTGATCCATGGATCATGGCTCGACTTCATGAATTGACCTTGGTCACTTTTCAGACCAAATATTTCTGTACATCTATGCTACAAAGTTGAGGGTTTTTACAAACACCTATTTTCAATTAACAATCCGCTGATACAATATTACATGCATAGGAAAGATAGCTCAATCTTAGCTTAAAAATGTTTGGCATGTTATAATATCTCACCTTGAGGTCATTCATCCTCAATAAATGACTAATATAGGAATTTGCTGAAGATAAGAATTGATCGATACATTTCTTGAAACAAATGACATGGGAACAAAAGTTAATATGATCAAGAACTCTATTACTCAAATACTCAAACCCAATGGTGAACATTAAGTCAAAGGTATGACACTTAACTCACTTATAGGCAATGTATTTTAAATTAAAAGAAGATTCAATATTGAATGCTTCAAGAAAAAATCCACACAAATAAAAAAATAACTATTAGCCTAATATACGAATAGGACTACCAAGATTTAAGAGACACTAGTAATAGATTTTACTCCTAGCAATTCAGCTCAATTATGCTCTTACTTTCGGATATCGCTATCTAACTATATACTCTTGTCATGTTCAAGCCTAACTCAAAATCATAAAGTGCTACCAACAAGATGGTCATACTTATACAAATTTAACCCACAACATTCATGTTATATATATCTAAATGGACTTACCTATGAGATTGCTACTCCCTCTTACAGTTATAATGCATTTTCTTTAAATCCTTTGTAAAAAGTCATTAATAGCCTATCCCAAGTACTCATATAACGATAATTACACATTCAAGTCTATATTCTAATCACTTTCTAGCTCTTTTGAAGTCAACCCCAATTTTTTTTCATGTATAGCTTACGGTTACTACACTCACAATTGCACTAACTTGTACAAAGAGGCACACCAATGTCCTCCTCAGACTGACGAGGACATTGATACATATGCAAAATTCTCAAAGTGTGAATTCTTGTTAAACTCAGTGGCATTTCTAGGCCATATTATATCTGGAAATGGTATTTATGTTAACGCCTAGATAATTGAGGCAGTGAAAGAATTGGTCCAACCCCATATCTTTGATAGACATAAAGAATATCTTACGTTTTGTTGGCTACTATAGATGATTCGGTGTAAGGCTCTCTTATGTAAAATTATAATGAACTAAGATGACTCAAAAGAAGTCCTAGTTCTAGTGGTCTTGCACTGTGAGAAAATTTTCCAAGAATAAAAGACTAGAGCTACTGCTTTGGCATTAACTCTTCCTTATGTGACAAAGGCTTTTGTGATTTATTTTAATATGCCTAAAGATAGGTTGTATTGTGTGCTGATATAGAAAGGAAGTTGATCACTAATGCCTCAAGATAGATATTGATTATTGAGAGTAACTATCCCAACTATGACCTTGAGTTGGTTGTTGTGGTATTTTCCCTTAAGACCTAGCATCAATAATTATATGTATTATACGTTGGTGTGTTCACGGACTACAAGAGTTTGTAAAACATTTTCAATTAAAAGGGGTCAACTTAAGGAAAAGCAGATACCTGGTGTTACTCAAGGACTATGACATAATAATTTTCTACCGCTTATGTAATGCTAATATTATTAGTAATGCTCTTTTCGGGTTGTCCATAGGAAGCATTGTTTATGTTAAGAAGAAAGAAAAGGAGTTGGCTAAAGAGGTGGTTAAACTTGCTTGATTGGGATGTCATCTTGTTGAGACTCGTAAAGGTATATTCAATATTCAAAATGGGTATGCAACATCACGGGTGGTGGAAGTGAATGAAAAAAAGACCATGATCCAGTTTTACTCCAATCGACGGAATATGTACAAAAACAGAAGGTGATGGTCTTCTCCAAAGGGGGAGATGGCATGTTAAGGTACAAATGTAGATTGTATGTACCGAACATTAATGATATTTGCGAATAGATTATGGAAGAATCTCATAGCTTTGGATATTCAAAAATGATGTATCATGACTTGAGGGAAATGTGCAGGTTGAGTGGGATGAAAAATGATTACGAACTTAATCTCAAAGTGTTTGAACTACTAATAGATTAAGGTTAAACATTAGAGGCCATGTGGATTGGCCCATAATATTAAGATTCTAGAGTAAAAGAAGGATATGATTATTATGGACTTTATAAAAGCCAAAGACCTATAGGTAACATCACTTAATCTGGGTAATTGTGTATAGGATGACTAAATCAGCCTATTTTTTGGCAGTAAAGATGACTGACACTACAAAAGGTTATGGGAGATTGTATATTTGGGAGATTGTATATTTGGGAGATTGTTAGATTGTATGGAGTTGTATTATCTATTATCTAAGATAGAGAAACCCAATTTACTACTCAACTTCTAGTCTTTCTAGAAAAGAATGGGTTCCAATGTTAATCTTACCACTGCCTTTCACCCTCAGACGGATGGCTAGGAAAAGCACATAATTCAAACTCTAGAGAATATTTTTAGGGCATGTGTCATTGACTTTAAAGGTTATTGGGATGATCAACTCTGATTCTATTTTCAATAATAATAGCTTCTCTCATTCTATTTTCAATAATAATAGCATCTATTGAATTATCTAGAAAACTCCTCATAAGGTCTTTTTGGAAGGAGATGTAGATCTCCAATTGGTTGATTTAAAGTTGATGATGCTTGGTTGATCAAACAAGACATGGTTCACTAGGTTATGGAGAAGGTGAAGATAATGCAAGAAAGGTTGAAAACAACTCAGATTCGCTAGAAGCCCTACACTGTTGTAAGTAGGAGAGATTTGGAGTTTGAGGTGGATTATTAGGTGTATTTGAAGATTTCACACATTAATAGTGTCATGCAATGTTAGAAAAAGGAAAAGATGAGTACTTATTATATTATTCCGTACAAGATTTTGAAGAGAGACGATAATGTTACATATAAGTTGGTGTTACCCCCAGAGATAGTCGCTACTCATTCAGTATTTCACATCTAGATGCTTCAAAATGCTTTAGTGATCTTTTATTGGTGGTCTTCACTGATATTATTGTAATTGAAGATAGCTTATCCTATAAGGAGATTCTGGTACAAATTCTTGATCACCAAAGTTCACAAATTGAGGACCAAGGAGATTGCCTTAGTCAAAGTTTTGTGGAGAAATCAGTTTATTGAAGAGACTACATGGAAATCTGAAGAGGATTTGAATGTTAGATATCCTTATCTATTTGTGCTTTCTAATGATAATGATAACATTCAAGTTAATATTCCTTACTCCTAACTTTCAGTCGATGAGTATGCCTGAGTTTGAGTAATTAATAGCGTGAAAGTTTTATATTTGAGTATTTAAGTACTTGAAATTTTGAGTCATGACCAGAACCTACAGTCTAGGTGTGACACGGCAAATGGAAAATCGAGAGTACGCAAAAAAGCCTCAATGTATCTAAATTCACATCATTAGTTTAGAAGTACACAAAGAAATAGTAAACACATAGCTCTAAGGGACAAGAAAGTATGACTTATGCTATGGGGATAAAATGGGGACAGGGATTTGCATGGATTCACATAGTTGTGTAAGTATGACTTGTTTTACGGGGAAAAATGGGACTTAGGATCTTCCACATTTCCACATCATAACATAAGTACACATCATAATGACCATATCAAATAGATAGTCATAACTATAATCTCTAAATAACAACACATATCATATATTTTTACAAAAGTTTACATGTTGTCCAATAATAACTCTAAGTCATAGAATAGGATGGGGGCCAAGACATGTCTCGGGATCATCCTAAAGGTAAATAACATAAGTACAAGCAACATAATAGGTAGATGGATGATGGTGAAACACTTCTCCACGTAGCTCGCAAAGATCATATGATGCATTTTTTTAATATCTCAAAATCTGTGGAGAATTTCACAAATACGACGTCATATTCTTTTTCAGAGAAAAAATTTGTGCGGGAGGACAAGTACCTACAAGGTATACTTTGTAGTGCCAAAAAATAATTTTTTGATGAAACTTCACAAAATAGTAGCAGTGCACGACCAGGCTGCGACGCGGACCTAGCACGGACTAGTTCAAAAATTTCCGTTACACTTGGGTGAAATTATGTAATAACCCAATACCAATATATGAGAAAATTCCTCATTCTTCAGGCATTTTTAGTCCTAAAAGTTCACCAAAAACCTCTCAAATTCCTTTCTAATCTTCACCAAATCCTCCATTCATTCCCAAGATTTTCAAGAAGTTTTATTGGAATTCAAGAAAACCAAATAAAGATCCACGTCTTCCTCAAGTTTTTCTTCAATAACTCTAAGATTAAGGTATGTCGGTCTTCATTCATGGGTCCTTTCATCCATGGAGACCCAAAATTATTTATAGCAAATTTCTTGATCTTAGTGACTAATTCTTTATGGGTATTTTCTATTTATCACTCCATTACATGAAAAATGTTAAAAAAATTGATTCTTAATTTATTGATGCTTGAGCTCCTACTAATAATTGAGATTATGATATGCTTATTACATTAAAGCTTTGTAAGCTATGGCCTCTTGAAAGAGTTGAAAGTATTATGAATTTTGAAATAGTTTTCAGGTTGCCCAAATTGGGGTTTTACAAGCATGTTGGTGAGTCATTTCAAATGACTTTAAGTTACCCTTCTCATGTTCCTTACTCTTTAATTATATGATTTTAAGGTTAAATAAATATGCCCACTATGTGTGGACTAAATTACGTGGCAAATCTCTTATGTGATTAAGGCTTATGGTAGTACATGTGATTATGAATGTTGTTGATATTGAAGGAAAATTAAGCATGCCATGAGTTCATGAGAATGTTATAAATGTTAAAAATTTTATGAAACCCTTTATTTTATATTATGATTTGATGGTTTAACGAGCTTGTTTATGATATTCAAAGTTATACACGTTGTGATACTGTGAGACACTATGGAGTTGAGGATTGTATGAGATAAATTTTATGTTCCCATGTCCATGTTTTGAAAAATGATATGTACGATTTTAGTGGGTTGTTTAAGAATAATTTAAATTGATAATATTCTTTATATATCTTGAAGTATGCTGTTTAAATAACAAGAAAGAAGGCTCGTGAGACATTCTATGTTTATTATTGACTTATGATATGAGGACCAGTTAGTAGAGGGAAAATGAAATGATGATCTCTTAGTAGAGGGATATGATATTGATGCTAGCTATAGTATAGGCTTAGCAAGGATTCTGATTCTAGCCAATATAGAGGCTTACCCAAGATTATGACATTAGTCAATAGTAGAGGCTTAGCCAAGATTATGATGCTAGCTGATAATAGAGGCTTGGCCAAGATATAAGAGCTATCCTTATGATGATGATTAATGTTCTAAATATTTATGGGATGGGTTAGTAGAATTCCCCTCCATTATTTTACAAGGCTTACGGGATGGGTCAGTAGAATAACTCTCTACTAATGATTTCATGGTTCCTCCCTATGATTATTCTGTGAGAGTTTCCTTCGCACCAACTGGACCTTGGGATGGATGGGGAAGCTCCCTGTTAGAAGAGGCATGAGACCGTTAGTAGAATCCCACTATCCCATAATTATATGCCACCGTATAAAATAGGAATCACCCACTAGTAGAGTTAATCTCTAGACCAACCGATAGTGAAGGTTGCTCAATAGTAAAGCTTTTGTGGATCCACTTAGGCATCTTAAGAGGTTTCCTTGGCAAGTGACTTCGTCCTTTTCTCCGATTTAGGGAAAAATCAGGACTCCATGGCTTAGTTCACATGGTTTATGTCTATTAATCGTCACTCTCACATATGTTCAAGTTCTCCTTTTGTTCCTGAAAGGTCCCCTTATGATACATTAAAATGATTCCCTTATATTATGTCCAAAGGTGAATTAAAGTTCCTATAATTCATTGTCTCACAAGTTCAAATGGTATTTCTCCTAAAGGTACATGATGATGTCTACAAGTGTGTATGGTCGTCTCCATTATGATTACCAATGTTCCTTGCATAATAAAATAGTCTTTTATGTAAAGTGATGTATTTATCACCCAAGAATATTAATACTACAATTATGTTTGATATTGTGTATTTCTCACTAGTTTAAGTTTATGTGACCTATCATGAATTTAAGTAAGGGTAAGTTCTTTATTTCTCATGTGCATTATTATATCTTCTATGGTGAGAGTAAATTGTCTAAATGATTAATTATAAGTATATTCCAAGTTTATATAATTTGCTTATTCTCGATTTTGTTCATCTATGCATCCTACTATGTTCTTTCTAAAGGTTTCCTTTATGTTTAAATGATATTAGCTTGATTACGGCTTACTAATGCCTTTTTAAATGTATCATTTTTATCACAAGACTTAGCATGAATTATTTCATTATTTATTTCCATGCCATGCATTGCATACCTTCATAACATTCCATTCCAAGTACTACGCACACTTCTATGCCTGCATGATTTAACCATGCAGGGAACGATACTCATCGATATCCTCCATGTGGTTAGCTTTGGATCATTGAAAGAAGAGAGTTGGTGAGTCCTCTGGTTCGGGGATAATATCCTATTTCTGTCTTACTTTTGTTGAGACCTTATTCCACTTTACTTTCTAGTTTGGGGGTGAACCTTGAACATGTCTTGGCCCTATGCTACTCATACTTAGAGATGCTATTGGATACTACTCTATGTACCTATAATTTTATATTGAGATTTTATGGAGACTTAACCCTTAGACCCTATACCTAATGTGTTTCTATTTGATGCTATTGATTATTGTGCAAAGTGATGAAATTCCCAAGTCTCTAAATTGTCCCTTAGCATGAGTCATACTTACACGCCCCTTAGACTAATTTTCTATGTGATTCATGTTTATCCTCTTCCCTATAACATCCCTACAGCGTGAGTCTAAAGCCCTGCTTCACTTAGAAATTATTTACTATGTTCTTATTTATCTTTTATTATTTCCACGAAACAAAGGATGTGCAAATGATATGCTAAGAGACTTGTTTGAGTTTCCTTTGGGCTTCCTATTCATCATATCATATCTAGGCCCTAGGCTTGAGTTATGACAGATGGCTTGTCCTTGTATGATAGAACTCACCATAATAACTTTCACAAATCCGAACTAGCCATCAAAAGTTAGATGGATATAGTCATCAGTCCTTACATGGTTATATTATGTAGGCAGAAAGTATGTGTTAGCACTTTTATATGTAGTAAGTATGTGGACATGCAATGCATATGAACTTATCAAACCTCTATACAATGTTAGATGATAAGGACATATATATAAAAAGAATTACATAGGCAAAAAAGAGTCATATAAAAATATGTCATGAAATCCATGATGCATGAAATGCCTTAATGCTTATATGTGGAGGCGATGAGACCTCAACTAGCATGTAAGACCAAGCGACATATTACTTGGAATTCAGTTGTTATCCCCACACTGGATAAAAGGTGGTCTACTTGTCAAAGGTAAACCATACTTCTCTTTTTGTGCCTCCCATTTCAGAGAAGTAACATTCTTTACAGGCTTTCTATTTTTTATTAGATTCCCATATCATACCATATCAAAGTTGTAACCGCACCTTATGGACCTCTCATTTCATTGAGGGTTACACTATCAAATACCTATCCTAGCACATAGTTCAAAAGAAGGGAAAAGAACCCTTGGGGATAGCCCTAAAGGCTCAAATCTCATCGGTGCTAATTCATCATCCCACAAGAATATATATGTGTATACATGCTTTCAAAAGAAGGGCAAGTCATTTCAAATTATTTTAATGCATACTTGGGCTTAAAAGACAAACATTCTTCATAACATTCATACTTAGGTTCAAAAGCCAAATCATACTTTGAATCATATTTCATTCATTGGAATAGCTCATTCATATGTATCAAGATTGTGTAAATACCCAAAATTTCTGAAAGACCCATATCATAGACATGTATATGATCACATTCTTGTCATAACCATATGTTAGATAAACCCACCGAATAATTTTCATCAAAACTATTTTCATGAACATATGTGAGCTTAGTCCACCAAATAATTTTTATCAAAACCAATGCATATGCCATGAATGATGTGAAAATAGAATGAGAAATAGAGATTCAAACTTTAATCCATAATACAATAAGAAGTTCAGGTAAATCTACATTTGAATCACAATTTAGGTCACTCATACTTAAATCAAACTTTAAAGGGACAATGCATATTCAAATCTTCATATTATTCATGTAACTCAATATATTAGGGTGTAAATCACTTTTAAATCAACAACTAAACATAGCTTATATCTCAATTGAATCAGATAAATAATAATCTAAAAGACAATGTTTAAAGTAAGCTCATTTCATAAAATCAAGAGTAAAAGCATTTAAGGTCTTCATTGTTGAAAGGGATTGTAAATCAATCCCGTATACATTAGCTAACCAAGAAGAAATAACAAGAAATTGGTCAATAAGAAGACCCTTCCTTATGCTCCAAGCCAATCCTTTAAAGTTCACATCATGGTAGTTCTTTTGATGAGAGATAGAATGTGCTAAGTGTTTGAATTGAATTTGAATATGAGTAGAGAGTATAGGTCTATTGAGAGGCTTAGGATAGGTTACAAAGTCATAAATAATAGAAGCAACCAAAATTAAAAGAATGTTATTAATAAAGTTAATGTTAAGAAAGTGTAAGAGGTCCCTTATGGACGCATGATGGGTCAGGTAGGGGTCACATGGACCATGTCCACCCATAAGGCTCTACTTAGAAAATTTCTCCTCAGATAAAGTTTTGAGATGGTGATTCCATACTTAGAAAGTTCTCACACTAACACCCATACGGAAGGGTATATGACCTGCGAAGGGCCACACAAATCGTATGAGGTTTATATGTAAAGTGCCATAGACAAAATGTGGTTTCCAGGGCCAATTGTACCCTCACAACCCACCACACGACCAGTGATATGTCACACGAACCTTCTAGGGTTTATGTTGTGCACAACTTGGTCTTAAACTCTAACTTAAGGCGAACACTATACACAAAAGTCTAAGGGACTTCTCAAGGCTCCTCCATATGGCCCCTGTGAGTCACATGACTCGTAGAGGTGCCCATGGGGTGTCACCTTAGTCAAAAATGGTTTGGAACCAAAATCCATACACCATTAAATGCTCAAAAAGTCAGGGTCCTTACATCTTGATAATTTGATGTCTTGATAATGTTTGCTTTTAATGTCTCATAGTTCCATCTTCATTCAAGGATGAATGATCCCAAGTGGGAAAATTGTAACATCCCCTAAATTATCCTATGCTATATGGCCTTAAAAGTACAAAAATTTTGAGAACGTTATATCTTACGATCTTTGGTCTAATCCATGAGCTGTAGGTGGAGGTTTGTGTTTTATATAGTTGTTAAAAGGATTTCTAGAACTCTATATGGATTAACAAATAAGCCATAGTTCATTCCACAACCCATATACTTGTTTATGCAAAAAAGCTCAAAGTTTCAGGAAGTTAGCAGGATGCAGATATTCATGACTCATAGTTAAAACTTTGAGTCATAATTGCAATCTCGTGTATAGACCCCAGTTATTTAGAAGAAAGTCTACAAACTCTGGCCATGCGTTGTAGATCAGTTCACAAGTCATATATTGGCTTGCAGTTGGGCTTGAATCCAATTTTCCTTGTCCATATCATATTTGAATTTTATGCTTGTAAATAGGACTTTTGTTATTTTTGTACATATAGACTATCAGTACAGATATTATTACTTTTGTTTGAGTTGGTCTTGGAGATTTAGAGTTGATACAATTTGTGTCTACTTTCAGTTCCTAAGATTTCTACTTATGTGGAGATTTTGGATTTCATATTCTTCAATTCTTCGCTATAAGTGTTTAACTATGCAAACTTCAAAAATAATTTCTTAAACCACAATAGATATGACTAGCTATCTCCAAAATTAGGGTTTTAGGAACCATGATGAACTAGCTAAGTAAAAACTGAATAATTTGTAATCCTTAGAAACTATGCATGCATGTATTATTTATCTCTTTATTTTGATTGATTTTTAAAGTTGGCAAACGTTAGAGCTCGCATTATTCTTACTTGCAAGACCAAGGGGGTAATGAATGGGATAAGAGATAAATAACAGCATTTGATGTGAGTATTCTCATCTAATCAACTTGAACAAACCAAGGGATTGTTGCATTGGGACAAAGGTATGGGTTAGTAAAGCGACATCCATAGACGGACCAACTAGCATTGTGAAATTGGCGTATTTATTGGCCCAAGGACTTAAGTGAACACAACTTGCTAGTTTTGCATACTACACATTAGAAACGGTTAAGATTATGAGGTTAGACTGTGTTAGGAATTCAAGGGGAACACAATACCCTAGTTTTTTCTCACACTAAACTGGTAATACTTGCATTCTAATTATTCTTAGTATAGGTTTTAGTTTTTGATTTTTACACTACAACCCTCCCCCTTTGAAAATAAGTTGGTTAGTTCTTCAAAATTGCTTTAATTATTCCAAGTCTAACCAATTTCTATCATGGGATCAACCCTGACCGATTTTGAGTTCTATATTTGAAACAACAAGCACTTATACCATAATTGGGAGGTGTAATTTGAGCATTATCAAATATTTGCCCTATTGTTGGGGAATAGGACATTTAGATTGGATTTATTGGGTAATTAGGGAGTTAATCCTTATTTTCTTATTTTACGTGCTTTTGTCTTTTTTCGGCATACAAGTGTAGTGTATGCCCAAGACCTATAGTCAAGGCAATCCCTTGACTCCATTTGATCCAGAAGTACAAAGAATACCTGAAACGAATGGCCCAAGAAAATGCCAACAATGATGTGAATGCGCCACTTAACTTGAATGAACAAAGTACTTTACTACCACGAAGCATGGCGGATAACCGACAACCATAAGGCCAACAAGCAATAGTATATAGGTGGAACCAATAATGACTTAATCAAATAGTAGTGGACATCATAGGAGCCATCATGTTACCTCCACTATTAGTAGATAATAAGTTTGTCATATCAATTAGGTTACTATAGGTGTTGCAGCATAGAGGTTTATCTTGGACTTACCATTAGAGGATCTGTATAACCATCTACACAACATTATTTATGTCTGTAAGAGTATGATTAGAAACCAAAATATGTTCATGGATGCCATTGAGCTTCGTGTTTTTCCATTATCTCTTACCAGTGAAGCGATAGTATGGTTATCTGAGCTCCCTCAGAGCTCTATATCTACATGGGTAGAGATGCAGAAAGCCTTCTTGGAGAGGTATTTTCCCAAATCAAAGAATTTGAAGATCAAAGATAGAGTAACTAGGGTATTATATTTTCCATGATTCCCTAACTTGGTATTACCAGATAATCGAATTCTTTTCTATTATGTAGTATGCAAAATATTAGGTTAAGTTTACAAAACCCTTTGATTCAGGAGATGCAAATTTCACTACATGATTTGATCCATCCATGCAGTTTGACATTACTAACTCTTAACTATTGTTCTAGTATAACCTTCCCTTTATCCGGTTTGGTTGATTAGACGAGAAACATCAATCGAATCCTATTAATTAATCTTTTTTCTATTCACTACTACATTTATCTAGTCTGTAACACTAGGTGAGTTCTAACTGTGGCCACCATTAAAAGTAAATCAAACCAAAAAGAATTCACTAATATATGCATGCACACTTTTCGAGAATTATGAATTATCCAATTTTACATTGTTAATTCTTAATGGTTCTCACAACCCTAGTAGTGGATTTATCTACTTATTATCAATATAGATGCAAGAATCATGATATTGAGTAGCATAATTAAGCACTTACAAAATGAAATTAAGAAAAATAAATCTAAGCTCTTCAACAAAAATCACAAGTATGAATTAAGAACATAAAATATTATTTTCCTTGTGTCTCACAATGTTTCTAACTTTTTCTTACTGAATCTCTAATGCTCTGTGCAAAAAATAACCAAAAAACCTATTTGCGGTATTTAAAATATAAATCCAAATTAAAATAAGAGAATTGGGTCGGCATGCTCAACAAGTAACTTTACGAGTCGTATAAAGTTCTACAGCCCGTAGTCGAGACTTTATGGATTCCTTCTACAATTCTTTGGTTGTCTTCTTTAAGACCTATCTACGGGCCATATAATGTTTTATGGCCCATGGAGGGTTTCATCTGATGATTTTTTAGCAACTCCTCACTCTTGATCTGCAGGGAATGACACCTTCTATGACTCGTAAAATCTTTTATGCCTCGTTTACAAGTTTGTAGAGTCAACTTTATATAACCTCCCTTTCACTGGATTTTGCTACGAAACCTACTCTAGGGCCTGTGGAAACTTCCACAGCCCATAAAAGGTGTTGTAGAATTACAATTTCTGTAATTTCTGCACGCACGGCCCAGAAATCATGCCAACCTTATAATCCTACAAAACAAATATAATAAAATGTCAAATCTACTAATATCACTATGAGAACACACAAAATTCTAAGTTTTAAGCATCAAAAGTGTTGCACTTTGACACCACATAAACACTTCTTCCTACTCAAGCATAGAATAAGCCTCGGGTCATGGAGACAGAAACCCAATCAGTAAAGCCACTATCTAAAGCATTGCACCATTGGTAAAAGCGGTAAATGTCTGTGCCACTCAGATTGAGTATTCCTTACCCTAGTTGATTGAGTCAGCCATTATTTAGGCATTAACCGCACACATTATGGGTGAAATAAAGCAGTGGGAACTGATTAAAGCTCAAAAGTTGAGGATGGACAAGCTTGAGATGATGGTTAAGGATCTTGGGAAAGAATTAACCATTTTCAAAGAAAGGGTAATTATTGTAGAGAAAAGAGATTGTGGTAGTGAAGGCATGTTGGCTATAAAAACTCCATTCACACATTGAAGAAGGATTTGGCATCCTTAAATTCCATGGACTTGAGTTTCTTTTAGGATGAACTCGAGGAGTCTTCTAGAGTCAACAAAAAAGCACCCCCCGGTGATGCAATAGATATCGATTCCCTGGGTGAAAGCGATAAGAAAGCCAATGTAGTAGGTACCTTGGAGACCAAGGAGAAAGAATTGGTTGAACCTAGCCAGGAAAAGCTTGAAGAGTTGGCATTTATAGAAGGACAAATTGTGTACATAACAAAGAAGGTGTCTCTCCAAGAAATGTCCATGATAGGCATATCCAGTATATATAAGCCCTAGTCCGATAGGCCATTAATTATTGTAGAGAGTGTGCCACAAGATGAGAGGATTGATGCGCATATTACAACTCCTTCATCTCTACTACCATGGCCATAATAGGACTAATTTGGATCAAGGGGATTCTAACACTCATTCCTTCCTTTTATTTTTTACTTATTTTGTTCCTTGCATATTGAGGACAATGTTTTCTATTATAGAGGGGATACGTATTTCTATTGATGATGATATTTTGCTGATTGGTTGCTTGATAAGACATTGTTAGTTTTTGCAGTTTTTGTTGATGAATATTTGAGACAATTTTAATTTTGATTTGGAAAAAAAATTAATTTGGGTTGTAATATATTAGTATTTGTTTATCTATTTTTAATTTTCTTATTTTTGAGATGAATGGATGAATGATTGCAAATGATGTCCTTATTGTATGGCGAACCCCATGCATATGTGAAAAGCCATTCAAATGGGAATATCGTATCTCTAGTCCTTAGTAATCCATGTATTGATAATCCATAATTTTTATTCGGATGGTGCCATTGATGAGGAGCAAGTACTAACTCACCAATTAGTCCTTTTCTTTGATAAATCAATACATAGATGGATTTGATGGATTTGTGCTGACTATGTGAGTGACTGAGCTTGGATATGCAATGATTGAAATTCGTGAGTGTGATACCACTGGTTGAACTCAAATCACTTTTGCCATAGCGAGATAAAGAATTTTGTTGAAAGGGATGTTTCGCAATATCTTGAATTTACCGGATTTGTTTTGAAGAGTAATTTAGTTGATTCTGGATTAGGAAAGGGCCATAGGTCTTCATTGGTTCTTTTTATTCCACTTTGATAATATTGACCTTCAATGATGATGAATTGAATCTTTAGTTAAACCCTTTTGACCCTTGATCATTTCTTTGCAAACCATGTATCCTAGACTTATATTTGTAAAAGATAGTTCCTTAACAATCCCTCCTTGAGCATAAAAATAGCAAAGTTATGGCTAAAGGCTAAATTAGGGGTGTTGGTAGAAATAGGGGTGCTTGCCATGTAATAGTTGAGAAATGAAAAAGGAAAAGAAAGAAAGAGGAGGTGTCCTAGAAATGATGAAAACAAGAAAAATGTTTGAAAAAGTTAGAAATGTTGAGCTGAAAAAGAAATACTTAGAAAGATGACACTCTAAAAATTGTTGAAAGATAGTGCAAAGGGAGAGACACTTAGGATGAAAGATCAAAAGCAAAAGAGGTGTAAATAGGAGAGAAAAAAAGGAAGAAGGATGAAAGGATCCATGAGCATGAAAGGAATGTGTAGAGTTCAAGAAGGGATGAGCCACTAATATTCATATGCTATCCTACCCAACCTTAAACATACATTAAAACCCCAATAAAGTCCTTCGAGATCCTACTCCAGAATGACATCAAATGACGTCCGATTGGAAATAAGGGCAAGCCAATAAGTTGAAGCTTACATGTTATTTCTCAATAAGGAGATTGAGTGTTGAAAAGCTCCATTGAAAATAATGTTATACTCTTGTGTTATAAAGATCTTCATTGGTGTGAGGGTAAATAGTGATGCATTTAGGCAATGAATAGTAGAAACATGAACGACTATGAGCATAGTCATGTTTTCATTACTTCTTAGTCGTCTATTGAGCCTTCAAAATCACATAAGTGTAATGACCTTGTGGTCATTTTTTGCCTTAGCTGTGAAATTATTATTTTTTCCTTTTGTAAGTTGCTTTGGGCCTAATATGAATAATTTGTATAGTTGGAATTGAAATCAAAAGCTTAAAAGAGGCATTTTGTCATTTTTTAGAAGTTTAAGTTATTGAAAAAGTGAGTTTTTGTACAATTCTAAGTTTTGGGTGTTAGATCAGGAATTCATCGATTAGCTTTGAAACGTCAAAACTATACTATGAGAGGTTATAGAACTAAATTTGGCATTAAAATGAAGTTTTCAGGGACAAAGTTGTGATTTTAGTCATTTTTGGAACCAAAGTTTGACTTTGGTCAACATTTGGATCTTAGAAGCTCGAATCAAAATTCTAATAGTTCACTAATTCTGGATGGTTAAACTACCACTAGAAATGGTCTTAGAGTAATTTTAGAGTTGCAAAGGTAGTTTTGGTAATTTGAATTTTGAACTAGTTTATCATGTTGCATTGGCAAATATGGTAAGGAGGCCTTGAACATTTTTGATGATCACATTGAGTCCACATCACTATTTCTGGTGTGGATACATATTTAGTTTATGAAATTTTTAGTCCAAACGAGTCTTGGGATCCATTCCGAGTAGGGTATTGAACTTGGCATTGTTGGTTTTTGATGATATCTGGTATAGGTGCATTCCTTCTTTGTTTTCATAGAGAAGCCTCTGCATTCGTGGAGTTCTTGATGTTGTTGTGCTCCTTGTTCGCAGATGGTATCATGCATTCGCATAGTGGAGATCTACTTATGCTCTGCATTCTCAAGATAGGCTCTGCGATCGTTGAGGTGCGTGTGACCTGGATAGTTTTAAACTCAAAAAACACCATTGTAATCCACTTTTGATTTTCCAAGTTCTTTAAGGTGATTTCGAAGAAAGGTTTTCAAAGATTTTTATTGGGTAAGTATTTCCAACACTAAAAAAATAATTTTCTATGAATTTTATCTTGATTTTTATCTTTGATTTCATGAAATTGAACAACCAAAAAATAGGGATTTTTAGAATATGATTTTCAAAATTTAAATGCTAATTTTTATTCAATTTAAGCTTGATTTTAATGAGAGTTTAGCCTATGAACTCTATTTTTCGTGTAGAACTTGATTTTGTGAAAGTAGTTTGTGAAAGTTTGAGGGTGGATGACAAAAGTGGACTTATATGTTTGCCTCTTTTTGCAAGTTTAGAAATTGGATTGATTGAGGTTTGATTTGCTTGAGGGCAAGCAAAGGCTTGTGTTGGGGGTGTTGATGAGTCCATATCTTAGACTAATTTTGGGCTTATAATGCAAAGAAGTATTGTCCTTGGTGTGCTATTATGTTCCAAATAATAACTAATAAACATTTGCAATATCAGGAATGAAGATAAAACTGCACAAGTGGACAACACTGAACAAAACTTGGAAAAGGAGCAAAAGTGTGAGAAAGGAGCACAAAAGTAGCCTCGTTGACTTAGTCGGTGTATCGCCAAATACATAGTGAGACCCCCCAATATTTTTGCAACAAAGTCTGAAGTTCATGCTAGAAAGGCAGTCACGAATCAAATTCGCAAAACATATTTAGCATATCATTGAATCATTAGAGAGAGCCTAATGTTGCAGAGCTCAGGACCCCAAGCTCATAATAGTAGGGCAATGTAGAAGGAATTTTGATGTATCAGCAAACATGATCTGTGGATTAATGGACCATCACCTAATCTTGTACTGACTCAAGTCTTCAAGGAGATGCAGAGAAAAGTGATCAAGTGCAAATTTGGTGCATTGCCTAAGTGCTCAGTGATGGTTGGCCATGACCACCGAGTGGCAACTTGGTGCACAAAATCTCATGATTTTGCAGAGACTATTTAAGCATTTTAGAAAGGATATTGTACATATCATTCACTTCGGATTTTAAGGAGAGAGAGAGAGAGAGAGTGAGATTAGGGTACTTTGAACATTCTTGTTCAATAGTATAAGGGTTAGAGGGTTTAAAACTTGTGGAGCCACAAATTTGAGATATTTGTTGGTTTAAATCAACTATTATTTTATAATCATTGTTACCCATATACTCAACTACTAAATTTGATATTCAATCTTTGTTTTTAAGCATGAGTGGCTAAAACCCCTATGGTGTGAATGTGTAAATAATATCAGTCTTTGATTTCTATGCTAGGTCTTTGATATTTTGATTATATTGTTGTTGATCTATGTGTCATCTCTAATCCTAAGGTTGCAGACTTAGTGTTTACTTCAGATCTATAATTATTGCTTTAATCGGAGTAGTTAGTGTGTGGAATGGATATATTAGCTAGAAACCTTTCAAGGTTTCAGTTGAATGCCACAAACATAGGTTTAATGGCTAAGGTATTTGGTGGTTTGTTGTGATTTCTCAAGCCAGGCATGTCCTCAAGAGATCTGCATATGATATCATAATTGAATCATGTGAAACACCTTATTATCGTAATTGAAGCATAGATTACCAGCATCTTATCCTATTTACTCATCTTTAACTCAATTAGTCAAATATTTAGACCCATCTTAGTAGATCTACTCGCATATATGTACATCGCCAATACCTCTCTACCTCTATTGATTAGTTTGCTAATTGTAATTATTGTAAACCCCCCAATTTGAACCTACAATTGCCTAATTAATTAAAATACTTCAGCAATCAAACCACCATTCCCTATGGGATTCAATTCGACTATAATATTGGGTAATATGCTGAGGATGACTATTCCAGCTTTCTTTGAGTAGTAGGACTGAGTGATCATCAGTATTGTATTCTTGACAGTTATTTAGGCTACAACTAAGATTTTTATCACTCCAGAAGATCGGGATAATACCCATTTTACACATCCCTATGGTACCTTTACATTTAAGAGGATGTCACTTAGATTATGTAATGTGTTGGCAACATTCCAGAGGTGTATGATATCGATCTTATTAGATATGGTAGAAGACACTATTGAGGTGTTTATGGATGATTCTAATATTGTGGAAGATTCATTTGAGGGTTGCTTGAGACATCTACATGACATATTGAAGTGATATGAAGAGTGTCACCTTGTATTGAATTAGGAAAAGTGTCATTTTATAGTAAAGGAAGGTATCTTTCTAGGACACAGAATCTCTATAAATGGTATTGAAGTAGACAAGGCCAAGGTTGAGATTATTGAGAATCACCCTCCATATATCTCAGCAAAATCTGTGAGGAATTTCTTAGGACATGCGGGATACTATAGGCAGTTCATAAAATACTTTTTGAAGATTACATTCACTTGTGTAAGCTATTTAAGAAAGATGCTAAATTGGTGTTTGATGATGCTTGTCTAAAATCACTATAGGGGGTTAAGCACAGGTTAATTTCAGCACCTATCATTGTTGCACTGAATTGGACTCAAACCTTAGAGATCATGTATGTACGAGCAAGGTAGCACATGGTGTTGTGTTGGGACAGTGCAGAGAGTAGATTTTACATCCCATCTACTACCCAATAAAGTCATCACTGTAGCACAAAAGAATTATACTATCACAGAGCAAGAGTTACTCAAGTGGTCTTTGCGTTTGAGAAATTCAGGTCATATTTGTTAGGAGCTAAAGTCATTATGCACACTGATTATTTGGAATTAAGTTATTTGATGGGGATGAAGGATGTTAAACCAAGACTTATTTGATGGGTACTTTATCTTAAAGAGTTTGATTTCAAGGTTATTAACAAAAAGGGGATGGAAAAGCAAGTTGCTGACCATCTATACAGATTTGAGGATGAGGCTATGGAAAAGTTTCAAAATGGGTTGGAGATCGATGATAGTTCTGTAATGAGAGAATATTGGATAAATCATATGATTTGATACCATGGTTTGCAGATTTTCAAAATTACTTAGTTAGTGATGTTGGGCCACCAGATTTGACTTTCTACCAGCATCGGCAGTTCATGTCTGATGTGAGAAAGTTCTTTTGGGATGAACAATATTAGTTTCGTGTCTTTATGGATAGGATTATTCATCATGATGTTCCTAAGGTAGAGATGATAAGCATTCTTGAGGCCTGTCATTTATCATTTGTCGGTGGACACCATAGTTGTATTCAAATAGCACATAATATCTTGTAGTATCGCTACTACTAGATAACTATCCACTTAGATTCCTATGACCATGCCAAAAATTTTAACAAATGGCAAACAAAAGGTGGAGTTTCCTGAAAGTATGAGGTCCTAATTAACCTCATTATGGCTGTTGATCTATTTGATATATAGGTGTGAACTTAATAGGACCGTTCATCAATTTATATGAGAATAAGTACATCTAGATTATTGTGGACAACATTTCAAAGTTGGTGGAAACTATTGTGATTCCGAACAATGAAGGTAAGAGTGTTATAACATTCCTTAAGAAAAATATCTTCTCGTAGTTTGGCACTCCTCGGGCGATCATAAGTGATAGAGGCTCCCATTTCTATAATTACTTATTCAAAGCTCTACTAGAGAACTATGGGGTGAAACATAGTGTGGCTGCACCTTACTATCCTTGGATGAGTGAGCAAGCTGAAGTATCCAATATGGAGATTAAGATAATTCTTTCAAAGATAATGAAAGCAAACCGAAAGGATTCATCATGAATGCTAGATTATGCATTATAGGGATATAAGACTACATTCTAAACACCAATAGGTGTGTCTCCTTAATAACATATTTCTGGTAAAGCTTGTCACATACCTGTAGAGCTTGAGCATAAGGTAATGTGGCCACTCAGGAAGCTAATCTTAGATCGGAATGATGTTGTTACTTTGAGATTGATCTAACTTAATAAACTTAATGAGTTTTGATTGAGGGAATATGAAAGCTCAGCATTATACAAGCAAGGAATGAAGCTATATCATTATCGTCATATTAAGCACCGTTAGTTTATGCCAGGAGACTTGGTTCTATTGTTAACTCAAGGCTAAGGTTGTTTCTAGGCAAACTCAAGTCCAAGTTGTTGGGCCCCTACAAGGTCACACATGTCTACAATCACAGAGCTATTGAGTTAAAAAGAATTGATCGCACAAGGTTCAAGGTCAATGGCCAGAGAATCAAACCATACATTAGCGATGCGGATGAAATCAAGATAGTTGAAGTTTGGATGCTTGGTAAAATCTAAGAAACCAAGTAATCTAAGTCGTGCAGACACAATAAATCAAGCACTACTTGCAAGATAACCCAAAATATTACTTATGCTTTGAATTTGGACTCATAGGTAGCTTAGTAGTTTTAGTTTTCTTTATATTTTTGCACTCACAGTCAGGAAAGTTATACAGTAATGATTTATTTTGATGAGAATGTTCAAGAACTGGGTAAAGGTAGCAAACAAGTCCTAAAAGTAAGAAAATGGTTTTATAAATTAGTGTATACGTCATGGTTCAAACTACTATTTGTAACACTTTCTGTGGAACCAATTCTAGTAATAAAAAATTCTAACTTTGGTTCCAACAGAATAATTAATGGTTCATACAAAGAATTACGGGTCATGAATGGGGTTCATGGACTTCAGGTAAGTTTTCTAACATTTGCTAAGTGTTGGAGGCATCCTTGAATACTACCTATAGGCCGTAGAACATTCCAGAGCCCATGGATAGCATTCATAGATTCCAAGTATTATATCGTGGAAGTATTGATCCATGCAATAAAGTTCAGAGGCAATAGAACTATGCATGGATCGTAATCGGGGTTTCTTATACCATTACTGCCTATTTTGACTGGTGTAATGACCTTGTGGTCATTTTTTGCCTTAGCTGTGAAATTATTATTTTTTCCTTTTGTAAGTTGCTTTGGGCCTAATATGAATAATTTGTATAGTTGGAATTGAAATCAAAAGCTTAAAAGAGGCATTTTGTCATTTTTTAGAAGTTTAAGTTATTGAAAAAGTGAGTTTTTGTACAATTCTAAGTTTTGGGTGTTAGATCAGGAATTCATCGATTAGCTTTGAAACGTCAAAACTATACTATGAGAGGTTATAGAACTAAATTTGGCATTAAAATGAAGTTTTCAGGGACAAAGTTGTGATTTTAGTCATTTTTGGAACCAAAGTTTGACTTTGGTCAACATTTGGATCTTAGAAGCTCGAATCAAAATTCTAATAGTTCACTAATTCTGGATGGTTAAACTACCACTAGAAATGGTCTTAGAGTAATTTTAGAGTTGCAAAGGTAGTTTTGGTAATTTGAATTTTGAACTAGTTTATCATGTTGCATTGGCAAATATGGTAAGGAGGCCTTGAACATTTTTGATGATCACATTGAGTCCACATCACTATTTCTGGTGTGGATACATATTTAGTTTATGAAATTTTTAGTCCAAACGAGTCTTGGGATCCATTCCGAGTAGGGTATTGAACTTGGCATTGTTGGTTTTTGATGATATCTGGTATAGGTGCATTCCTTCTTTGTTTTCATAGAGAAGCCTCTGCATTCGTGGAGTTCTTGATGTTGTTGTGCTCCTTGTTCGCAGATGGTATCATGCATTCGCATAGTGGAGATCTACTTATGCTCTGCATTCTCAAGATAGGCTCTGCGATCGTTGAGGTGCGTGTGACCTGGATAGTTTTAAACTCAAAAAACACCATTGTAATCCACTTTTGATTTTCCAAGTTCTTTAAGGTGATTTCGAAGAAAGGTTTTCAAAGATTTTTATTGGGTAAGTATTTCCAACACTAAAAAAATAATTTTCTATGAATTTTATCTTGATTTTTATCTTTGATTTCATGAAATTGAACAACCAAAAAATAGGGATTTTTAGAATATGATTTTCAAAATTTAAATGCTAATTTTTATTCAATTTAAGCTTGATTTTAATGAGAGTTTAGCCTATGAACTCTATTTTTCGTGTAGAACTTGATTTTAAAGTTATTTTTCAGATTTGGGAACTTTAAATTTTAGTCCTAAATTTATCTACTTTTCCCCTAAGCCTAATTTGTGCCAATATAGTTATGAAAATGCTTCTCTTGATGAGTAGTATCTATTGTTGAAAGTGGTTGATAAATTAGGGGATCGATTTGTGGATTTAGTTAATCAAATGCTTATCCGAGTGTAATTTTGGCATTAAGGTAGGTTCAGCTAACCTTTTTGTACTGGATTTGAGTTATTGATCATGTTTATGTAATAATTGTGAGATTTATATGGATAATTGTATAATTTTATTGATATATTGGGATAACAATGGACAAGTGATTCTAGTGGAGTCGAATTATGATATAATCTTGATCCTATTGATGAATTGACAGAAAAATGATGGAGTAATAATGACTTGACATGAAATGTGACTACATGAGACTTGTGAGACTAATTGGGTCATGACTTGGTAATTGATTGCTATTGAAATACCTTCGAGGTGTATATGCTTGCATAATTGGGACGAGTAAGCTCTGACATTATTTATATACTTGTATTTTTTTGATGA
>JAOTQJ010165885.1:0-26540 GCA_025642045.1 Solanum sejunctum | reverse complement strand
TCAAGTAGGTCCCCAAACTTTCCTATTTAAATCCAATTGAGGACTCCCGACTCCAACTTAAAAATATACGCTCCAATTGTAATTAATCACCGCAAATTTACTTAATTTAAATTATGCCATGATCATCTTAACTTTTCCAATTGAACGAATTACTTCGGTTGAATGAAGTACGGGGTCTAACAACATGTTTGACATTTATATAACTTTTCGAGGTAAACGAGACATTATAACTGTAAATCAATTTTCAGGGAAAGTCTTAGTCAATGGCCTCAGAGCAGAATTCTAATGGTTTCATCAGCTTCAGAATGGCCAAATTAGGCTAAGGGCATGTTCGATACAATTATATTGAGTATTGCGAATTTAGCTGCCGGAGTAGGTTAATAATTGACTTCAGTCAATGTCTTTGGTAAATGTGCCCCAAATGGAAATTTTGACCACACTATTAGATTCAGAATGTCGAGTTTGGTCTAGGAGGACCTTTTGTTTGATCCCCGAGACTTTCGGGTGTATTTTTGTCCCTTTCGTAGACTTTGATATTGGGAAGCGCAACCTATATCGGGATAAAATAACCTCCAATGGAAATTTTGACTTCATCATTGAGTTTGAAATGCCATTTATGATGAGATTTCATATATGAATTGTATTTTTCTTACTTCGAATGAGGCCAGAACATCAAAATTAAGTTTGAGTAGTTGCTAAAAATTAAAAAGTGGAGGGTGATATGGCCCAACCACGAGCTACCATGTGGCAGGCGGTGCAAATAAAAAAGAAATAAAAAAAGAAAAAGAAAAATGTGATATATATGTGGAAACAATTCCAAAAAAGGAAAGTGACGAACATACTATTTTGAGCCGCGATTCCTCTCCCATTTTCAATCTAATTTCGGTGATTAAAAAGCCTAACCTGTGTAATTGTTCGAGAAGAACATCATGGAAGTGTTGAAAACTGATTTTGGAATGTCGTTTGAGGTAAAAATCCTTGTTTTTCAACTGTATTTCGAGTATGTTCTTGAAAACTTTAACGTGTGATTTCTTATCTGTTTTGAATTCGATTTTGATAAAGTTTTGTCTATTTTATGTGTTTTTGTGAGATGCATATTATGGTAATGTCAAAATTGATTGATAGACATCCGTTCGGTGCGAAAATATTAATATACCTGTAGATTATGTTATAATTCTTTGCAAAATTTTTAGTTGTGACATCTTGGCCGTTTCTCATCAAAATTAAGTGAAATTTGGGTCTAAATTATACTACTTTTTGATACCTACATTGTGTTATATTCAGATTCAATTAATTTGATGATATTTTTATGAAATTTAACCAAGAAGCTGTTGTACATATATGTTACTTTTCGATAGGAAATGTCATTTGTTTTTGGGTGGTTTCTGATTATTCTGAGCCTCGTTTTGAGCTCAATTTTTGACTATAGAAGCAAAGTGATGCGAGGATCATTTTACAGTGGTTGGTTTTGTACTTCGGGCATGGGCCCCACTTTCTTCATTTAATCGCAATTGACCTATTCTTCTCGAGATATTACAGTCAAAGTAGCCATGTTTATATTGTGATTCATATTTTAACAGCTGAGTAGCATTTGGAGGTGGTCAAACAGGGTAAAATCGTGTGGACTGATCCGAAACACATGGATTAGCCTTTTAGGTAGGCTAGACTTTTCTTACCTCTAGACTAAGTTGAAATACATATATATTGGAAGTTGTTTGTGGTTTGAAGTCCTCAGCAGGATATGTATATACATCATGAGGTTGATTTTTAGTCTTATTTCCTGCTATGCATTTTAACATTATTGTCATGATTTGTTTATTACCTGTCTTCCTGGATAACCGTTGTACTTAGCATATGGGGTAACTACAATTATTTTGGATATGTGTGGTTGTTCTAGACTGTACTAGCTGTAATCACTATAGTAGCTGAGTTCTAGTACTGTAGAACCACGATAAGGCCTGGTAAAGGCTGGATATGGGCTAATGCCTTATGACAAATATGTATTCTAGCTTAACTCCTATCTGTATGAACGTGTAGCTGATGCTACTGAGATATGCTGGCTGTGAAACTATTGTTGATTATATACCACACTATGGGTTGCATCTGGTATAGATATGATTCAGATAGGCCAATTTGTTCTGGATACCTATGATACAGTTGTATATTGGACTAATTCTAGTATGGATGTGACTCTGCTGGACTTGGTTGTTCTGGATACTTATGATATACCAGTTGGTTACATTTTGGGTCTGAGACCTCAGTGATACGTATTCGGGGCTAGGCTTGCTGATTGATTTTCTTGGGTTCGAAACCCATATTTACTCAAAGTATTCATCATTGAATAAAATGTGGTATATTTGGCTTTGGGTGAGCATGACCCTACATTAGTCTGTGGGGCATATACTACTATATACATTTATTAGTCCTTGTGCATTTGTTATCTTTATTTTAGGCTAGGGTTCACTAGTGCTATTTGAGGGATGGTGACATAGAGATGTGTGGAATGAATTATGTGGTATATATATATGTTGTGAGTGTCGTCGCCTACATTCACTATGGGCATGACATATCTTTGGAGTTTCCGATCCAGACAGATTGGTTGAGTGAGGGACTGTCTGATACCTCGACCCGAGATGATGCTCCCTGTCGCCATTTGAGCTCTGATGGTCATGTCCGAGTGTCTGAGACCTGAGAGTCGCGCCTCATGGTTCGAGTCTGATGACCATGATTGAGATGCCGGGTGGCAGATGTCGATTCTGTGGTTAGAGAACTAGTTGATTATTCTTGGGTTTGAGGCCCAGTTGACTATTTCTGGGTTCAAGGCTGAGGCCCAATTAATTTTTCTTTGGTTCGAGGCCTTATTAATTGTGTTAAGAGAATTCTTTCTCCTGTGGGGGATATGTCCCACACATTATATATATCGTTAGACCATCTGGCCCTGGCTGACTGCCCCGACCAGGGGCTAGGTTGGGAAGGGGCTTCGAGGTCCCTGTGAGTATTAGGGGTTCGAGGCCCCATGTGATACTGGTTACTAGATGGGTTAAGGACCCGGTTGATTTGCTGTGGATCCAGGCACCTATACATACCCTGATTGTGCGTGGGTGTATCCTTTGGACTTATAAGGGCTCAAGGGGCGTTTAGGCTTAGACACTAGGGCCTTACACCCACATGCAGCTGCCCCTTAGATTATGAGTTGGGTTCCGTGGTTGTTTCATGATTTATATGGTGATTCTATTAGTTAGATTGTGCGTGGATGTACCTTCTGGATCTATGGGAGCCCAATCGGCATATAGGCATAGATATTTGGGCCTTACACCCGTGTACAATACTATGTCTCAGTCTAGCGATAGTTGTGGTTTGGGCCTACTTGTGTTTTGTTAGTTAGTATCATTGCACAATATTTGGGTTGGTTCAGTTGGGGTTTGGTGATTCTCCAAACATGCTTACTCTGTGATCAGAGTTCAGATTTGCTACATTTACTGTAGTTCCCTATATTTGAGGCTTCTATATTGACAGTACTTCACTGGATCGGCCGATGATGCCTACTGGGTGCCTGTTATCGGTACTTACCCCTAATTTTTGCATCTTCCCATAGCGCAAGTGCAGGTACTAGCTGCAGTCGCGGAGTTAGGGGTTCATAGTCGATTCAGGAGACATTGGTGAGCTTCAGCAACTCTGGATGTTCTGCAGCCTCCTTCTGTTTTGATGGTCGTCTTTGTATTCAGACATTAACCTTGTATATGTAGTTTAGATTGTATTTGTAGATGGTGATTCTGGTTATATACGTAGATATATTTATTTTATCTTAAATCTATAGTAGTTTTGTACAGTTGACTTCTAGGTCGGATAGGTTTTGGTTATTTATATTGTGGTGTTGGCTATGATTTGACTAGAGAGTTAGGACAGGTACCTTGTGGCTTAGGTAATTGGCTTGCTTGTAGGTGAGATCTACAGGAGCCATCATGACAGGGAACGGGTTGTGACAAGTTCGCTGTATAAATAGTACACTAATTATTGAAGAATTGACAATAATTTTATTTACTTGGTTATATTTGAAGAATAAAATACAATTATAAATTTTTTTAAATCTACGCTTACATACTATATTTTAGTAAAATTGTGTTATTGAATAATTAGTTATAACTTTTTAATAGATAAAATATTTATTTATAGTTATTTTTAACGTGCAGTTCAATTGTCTCTTTCAATAAAGAGATTTATTTGGAGAGATAAAATAATTTTACTAAAGGTATAAGCTAATTATACATTACTCTCCTTGTTCCTTTTTAATTATTATATCATGCTTTAGACGCAATTTGAGTAATTTTTAAAGCTAAATAAGTTTGCATAATTTGATATTTTAAAATAAAAATTTAGGTATTCAAAAACTATATGAAAAATATTATAAATTAAAATTTTTATTATATATATATGATCAAAAATACATGTTAAACTACTAATCAAATTTTAAATTATTTGCTCTTGAGAAGAAAATTATCATGACTAAAAAGGGATACTATATAAACTTTATAGAGAAGTACTATATCGAATTTAATATTTATTCAGACATATTATAAATATATGAGTTAAAACTATTAGTTATGGAATATTTTTTTTGGTGGCAATGAAATGCAGGAGGGGTGGAGGGATGTATATGATCCAAACGTAATATATAATATAATAAATATTATGTAAAAATAAAATTAAAAAGAATCAAAGCATATAACTTGTTTTAATCAACTACACATTGCTGGTTTTTTAAAAAGTTAATTATATATATATTTTTTCAAAAAAAGGTTAAATAAACTGTATACTGTATATAGAGAAATTGGATATGTTTAATTTGAGATTACCACACTATTATTAAATCTAAAAAATTTCTCTCTCTCTCGAAACCTTAACTGCCGTCAACTGTAGATCTGACCACATCGAAGTGCATGGCTGCTCACGCGAGTTGTCAACCTTCGGCGAAATGTGGACCACAAGCTGCTGTCCAATGTTTGCTTCTTTATTTAGACAACACAAGGATCCTGCGAAGACACTGCTGATGAAGCTAATTTTATACATACACGGGGAGACATAAGTTATTTGGGAACAAGAGGAAGTTGATCAAATGATAATAAATGAGAACCTTTGTCACGACCCAAGCCTAGAGTCCTGATGTGACACGGCGAATGAGAAACTCGAAGGGACCCCAAACAAGCCTCTTAGCTTGTCATTACACATTCTTGGTCGCGGAAGCATACAAAGACATATAGATTAAGAATGGGGGCAATGGGACTAAGGAAAAACTTGCATAAACGTCATAATCAAGAGTCAAGAGTCAAATCTCGTACATAAATACATAATATTTCCAACAAGCACCTCTAATACATAGATATAGCTGGGGCAAGATAAGCTATTGGGCTCATACTCATAGTCAATAGAATATAAGAAAGTGCCTCAATACAAGGATAGTAACTTAGACCGAGGTCCCCGAAATGGAGGACTCACCAACAAACTTAGAATAACACCGTCTAGCCACGTGGAGGATGATGATGATCAACTTTTTCATCGGTCCCTATATGGTGATATCATGTAGGCAAGAGTATCGTTAGTACGTTTGAATGTAGTAAGTATGTGGGATGCAATGCGATAAGAGATAAGCATCATAATCCAAAATGCATCACGATAGGCAATAGGCATAATGTAACAATATGACATGTCTGATCAATGCATAAGTAAAACATGCTTAAGTAAATCATGCTTATATAGAATATCATATGTGAAGGGGAGACCAAGCTAGATTGCCAAGGTATAAACCCCTTGGAGTTGGTAATGCTAGCATCCATCACCCTAGTGTGTGAGGTATAAACAACTCATCAAAGTTAGTGATGATCGCACCCATCACCCTAGTGATTGAGATATCAACCCCTCAACTAGATTGGTGATAATCACACCCATAAGCCTAGTGGTTGAGCAATCAACCTCTGAACTAGGTTGGTGATGATCGCACCCATCACCCTAGTGGTTGAGTTTTTGACCCTTCAACTAGGCCCTCGAATTAGGAATGGTCTACCACAACACTTTAGATAGTCTTCATCATGTACATAAGCTCATTTCATCATCATATAGTCAATCATACCATATCTCATGCTTTAGACTTTTATTTTCTCAAGAAACTATAACCGGATATTTTATCAAACACCTTGGGGGAGTGTAATGGGGGTAAAAGAGAATGCAAATTAGTGATAAAATCATACAAAAAAATCAGTGGTAAAACCTTTAATCAACACCTTGCAACTGCCCCAAGACATTCACATCAAAATCCCTCATCAAATCCAGCATTAGATCCAAGATTTGAAGCTCAAACATGCTAAAACAACCATACTTTCATGAACTAAAATCATTGTGCAGTAAATTTCTCAATATACAAGACCAACATGTAAAATCATGTAATATTAAGTAAATGAGGGTTTAGGCACCATGAGTGAGCAGACCCAATGGTTCAGTTCCATATACCTTAGCTTTTGTGAAGTTCTTGAAGATAATGGAGATTTGAAGCTTGAGTGAGATCCTTGAAGAAATCCTTGAGATTGATCTTGAGATTGAGACTTGAATTTAGGGTTCGAAATGAGTCTAGGTGTTTGGGAAAATATTGGAGAATATTTTAGGTGATATGAGGGTGAAATAAGGCTAATTATAGGTGAAAATATGTTTGGAAAAAATTAGGTCCAATACTTAGAAAAATCTGGGCGAACTAGGAAAAGACAGTGCAGGAAATACACTTCTCCGTATCACGAAGAGGTCGCGAATCCTCAATGAAAATTGCACCAAGTGCAAATTTCATAATTCGACTCCTTTGCTTTAAAATTGAGGTTAGACCGTTGTCACTCTAATTTGGATCCCCTGAACAAGAATATAAAGTCAAATTTTTGAAATTCCAAATGGATTTTTTGATATATGAAAAATAAGATTTTGGGCACTTCCGAGGTATATTTTTGGGCACTTTTTAGGGTTGTTTTAATATCTCCCCCTTAGAAACATTCGTCACTGAATGTAGAAGATACGCAAAAGGCAAGAATAATCATAAACAAATTATGTCCAACATGAATGTAATATTACATTTAAAACGTCACTTTCAAAATCCCATTATAAGTGTGAAATCATCATAAAGTGCCAACTTAAAAATGATGCACATGGATGACATAGAGGCTGAAATGTAAGGCTTGAAGTCACAGGGGACTTAGAATTATTACCTTAGGCTTGAGTGGAGTGGAAGAGATAAGGGTACCACTTTTGCGTGTACGCTTCGGTCTCCCATGTAGCACCTTCAACTTGTTTGTTCCTCCAAAGGCCTTAATAGATGTGACTTCTTTATTCCTCAATCAATTTACTTGTCTATATAAAATCTAAACTAGAACCTCCTCATAAGTCAGGTTATCCTTAAAAACACCCACAACATCAAGAGGTATAATAGCATTAGGATCACCAACACATTTTCTCAACATAGAGACATGAAATACCAGTTGGACTAAATGCATCTCACTAGGCAACCTCAACTCATAAGCCACCTTACCAACCCTTTTTATCACCTCATAAGGACCAACATACATAGGACTCAATTTCCCTTGCTTACCAAAATGAACGACACCTTTCATTAGAGAAACCTTCAAATAAACCCAATCATCCACTTGGAATTCTAGGTCTTTTCTTCTTACATCGACATAGGATTTCTGACGACTTTGGACTGTCCTCAACCTTTTGCTAATCATATTTACCTTTCTTAAGAGCATCCACAAACAGATCCATCCCCAATAAAGCTACCTCTCCAACCTCAAACCATCCCACCAGTGATCTACAATATCTCTCATAAAGAGCCTCAAATAGAGCTATACCGATGGTAGAGTGATAGCTATTATTGTAGGCAAACTCAACCAATGGAAGATGGCCATCCCAACTACCTTTAAGCTCCAAGACACAATCCCTAAGCATATCCTCAAGTGTTTGAATTGTCCTCTCGTCTTGGCCATCCATTTGAGTACTAAGGTGAACTTTGGTACCAATACCCCTTTGAGAAGACTTCCAAAAGTGGAAAGTAAATTGTGCACCATGATCCTATATAATGGATAAGGGAACCCCGTGCAACCTCACAAACTCATGGATGTACAATTTTGCATACTCTTCAGGCCTATATGTAGTCTTGACCGGTATAAAGTGAACTGATTTTGTCACCCTATCAACTACCACCCATATGGAATCAAAACATTTTCTAGTCTTGGGCAACCCAACCACAAAATTCATGTTAACTACCTCCCACTTTCAAGTAGGAATCTCTATGTCTTGGGTTAGGCTACCCGACCTTTGATGTTCAACTTTGACTTGTTGGCAACTATGGCAATCAAAAATAGATTTGGCAATGTCTCTCTTCATGGCTCTCCACCAATATACATCTCTCAAGTCTCTATACATCTTGGTGGAACCGGGGTGGATAGAATAAGAGAAATTATGGGCTTTATCAAGAATTTTCTTCCTCAAGCCATCAACACCTGATACACATAACCTACCTTGGTATCTAAGGGCCCTATATCCCCCTTAGGAGAAAACCTCTATCTTGCCTTCTTTCACCAAGGCGTTCAACTCGAGCAAGGAGGAGTCTAGATCTTATTTTGCCATCACCTCATCAACTAAAGAAGATTTAGAACCATCAACCACAACAACACCATTACCCATATATTCCAACCTCACCCCTAATCTAGCTAACCCATGCACCTCATTAACCATATCCCTTTCACCACCATTCACGTGAACTAGGCTACACATGGACACTCGACTCAAAGCATCCTCCACAATATTTGCCTTACTCGGATGGTAATACACACTCACGTCATAGTCCTAAAGGAGTTCTAGCCACCTTACTTGTCTCAAGTTGAGATCTTTTTGAGTGAAGACATATTGAAGGATCTTATGAATGGTGAAGACATCAACATGCACCACATATAAATAATGTCGCCAAATCTTTAATGCAAACATCACGACGGCTTATTCAAGATCATAGGTAGGGTAGTTCTTTTCATGCACCTTGAGTTGCGTAGAAGCATAGGCTATGACCTTAATATTTTGCATTAGCACACAACCCAATCCAACTCTAGTTGCATCACAATACACAATAAAACCCTCAAGCCCATCCGATAGTGACAATATAGGAGCGGACATAAGTCTATCTTTCAATGTTTAGAAGTTTTTCTCACACTCATCGGTCCTTAGAAACTTAACTTTCTTTTGAGTCAATTTTTTCATAGGAGAAGCAATAGACGAGAACCTATTCACAAACCTTTTATAGTAACCCGCAAGGCCCAAGAAACTCCTAATATCTAACGGGATCAATGGTCTAGGCCAATTCCTAATTACATTGATTTTCTTAGGATTCATTTTTATATCATCCCCCGACACCACATGACCTAAGAATACAACCTCCTTCAACCAAAATTCACACTTGTCATATTTAGCTTACAATCTCTCCTCCCTCAATCTTTGCAACAAAACCTTCAGATGGCGCATATACTCTTCCCTACTATATGAATAGATCAAAATATCATCAATGAGGAACACAACAAAGGAATCAAGGTAGGGCTTGAAGAATAAATTCATTAGGTCCATGAAGATGGCCAGTGCATTAGTCAATCCAAAGGACATCACTACAAATTCATAGTGCCCATATCTAGTCTGGAAGGCCATCTTGGGAATATCACACTCCCTCACCCTCACTTGATGGTACCCGAACCAAAAATCAATCTTAGATAAAAAGCTAGCCCCTTGCAATTGGTCAAACAAGTCATCAATTCTTAGAAGAGGATATCTATTCTTTATAGTGACCCTATTAAGTTGCCGGTAGTCAATGTACATTCTAATTAACCAATCTTTCTTCTGTAGAAACAACACCGGTGCACCCCAAGATGATTGGCTAGGTCTAATAGATTCCTTCTCTAACAAGTCTTTCAATTGTTCCTTTAGCTACTTCAACTCTGCTAGGGCCATACGCTAAGGGAGAATAAAGATAGGTTAGGTGTTGAGAAGGAGATCTATACCAAAATCTATCTCCCTTTCGGAAGGGACACTGGAAAGGTCATTTGGAAAGATATCAAGAAATTCATTTACAACTAGAACCGACTCAATAGAAGGGACTTTGGATTCCACCTCTTTAAACCTCAAAAGATGATACAAATACCCCTTAGAAATCAACCTATGGGCCTTAATGCATGAGATGAACCTACTCCTCACTACCACATCATGACTTTCCCACTCAAGGATGAGTTCATTTAGGAATTGAAACTTGACCTTATGGGTTCTACAATCAATAGATCATAGTCGACATACAACCAATCCATCCCAAGAATAACATCAAAATCAACCATATCTAATTCAACAAGATCACAGGTGAGATTTTACTTAAGATGCAAACTGGACAATTTCTATACACCCTCCTAGCAATAATAGAGGCACCAATAGGAGTAGATACCTCATATGACTCATTTAGTAACTCCGACTCAACATGGAACTCTTTAGCAACAAAGGGGGCAACAAAGAAAAGGGTGGCACCCAAATCAATCAAAACATATACATCAAGATCAAAGATTTTCAACATACCAGTAACAACATTGGGGACCTCACCAACCCCTTGCATCCTATGTAGAGCATAGAACTGATTGTGCCTTGGGGCACCACCTTGAGGATCACCTCTAACCAATGGATCCGCATTTGTACCTCAAACCTTGCCACAGTTTCTAGGACAATCTAACTTCTTGTGACCAAGCTCCCTACATTCAAACATGCGTTGGAACCCTTCAAACATGGCCCTTATGACCCCTTCCACATCTAGGACACATATCATTAGGAGCCACAACAATAACACCTTAAGGCCTAGGGAAGTTATTAGCAAATCCCCTATTAGTAGCATGAAGAGGCCTTTGGCCTTGAAATCTAGCACCCTTGTGGAACCTACCGTCAAGCTGGGCTCTCTTGGCCTCATGACCCTTTTATCTCTGAATTTCTCATCCTCTATTTGCTCGACATATATCATCAGCTGAGACAAATCTATGTCACTAATAAGCAAGACAGACCAACACTCTTCACTTACCAAATCGAGGACACCCATAATGAACTTATTCATCCTTGACCTAGAATCAGCCTCCAAGTGAGGAGCATACTTTGAAAGTTGGTTAAATTTGAGGGCATATTCCCTCACACTGATACCTCCTTATTTCAAGTTTATAAACTCAACCAACTTTTGTTCCATAAGCTCAAGAGAGAAGAACCAATTAAGGAAGGCCAATTTGAATTCCTCCCAAAGCATCACATGATCATTACCCTTCTTACCTTTCCATTGATCAAACAAAATTTGGGCCACTCCCTTGAGTTAGTACGCCGCTAACTCCGCTTTCTCAATTGGCCTAACACCCATGATCAACAAGATTTTGTAGATTTCATCAATAAACTCTTGTGGATCCTCATCCACCTTTGACCCATGGAAAACCAGAGGATTCATCCTCATGAAGTCCCTTACCCTAACTCCTGGGGTAGTAACATAAGAGGCTTGGGACCCTTGTTGGAATTGGTTGGCCACCACTTGGGCAAGCATAGTAAGAGTATCCCGGAGCTCACTATTGGTGGGTTGCTCCTCGGGATTTTAGGCACCTCTTCCTCTAGTATTCAGCATAATCTAGCATGGCAACGAGCAATCATTGGGGGAGGGTGAAATACTTATCACAACTCTATAGCATAACTTAGGACATGAAAAAGGGAAACATTTCCTAAAATGCCTCATAGCCTCCTATTCATAGTTATGGCATGCTTCACAACCATGAATAGAACTCTAATCAGCACAGTGTGTTAGAGTCTGAGGATCTATCAACCTAGTGCTCTGATACTAAGTTTGTCATGACCCAAGCCTAGGGTCTAGATGTGACACGGTGAATGGGGAACCCAAAGGGACCCCAATCAAGCCTCTTAACTTGTCACTACACATCCTTGATTGCGGAAGCATGCAAAGAAATATAGATGAAGAATGGAGGCAATAGGAATAAGGAAAAACTTGCATAAACGTCATAATCAAGAATCAAGGGTCAAACTCATACATAAATATACAACATGTCCAACAAATACCTCTGATACATAGATATAGCGTGGGCCAAGACAAGCTACTGGGCTCATCCTCATAGCCAATAGAATATAAGAAAGTGTCTCAATATAAGTATAATAGTAACTTAGACCAAGATCCTCGAAATGGAAGACACACCAACAAGCTTAGAATAGAACCATCCAGCCACGTGGTGGAGGAGGATGATCAACTTGGGCACCGGTCCTTACATGGTGACATCATGTAGGCAAGAGTATGCGTTAGTACATTTGAATGTACTAAGGATGTGGGATGCAATACAATAAAAGATTAGCATCATAATCCAAAATGCACCACGATAGGCAATATGCATAATATAACAATATGACATGTATGATAAATGCATAAGTAAAACATGATTAAGTAAATCATGCTCATATAGAATATCATATGTGGAGGGGAGACCAAGCTAGACTGCTAAGGTATAAATCCCTTGGGGTTGGTGATGATAGTACCCTTCACCCTAGTGTGTTCGGTACAAACCCCTCATCAAGATTAGTGATGATCGCACCCATCACCCTAGTGATTGAGATATAAACCCCTCAACTAGGTTGGTGATGATCATACCCATCACCCTAGTGGTTGAGTCTTTGACCCCTCAAGTAGGCCCCCAAATTTAAAATGGTCTACCACAACACTTTAGATAGTATTCATCATGTATAGAAGCTCATTTCATCATCATATAGTCAATCATCATATCTCATGCTTTAGACCTTCATTTTCTCAAGAAACCATAACTGGACATTTTATCAAATACCTTGGGTGTGTGTAATAGGGGCAAAAGAGCATGAAATTTAGGGATGAAATCATGCAGAAAAATTAGTGCTAAAACCTTTAATCAACACCTTGCAACAACCCTAAGACATTCATATCAAAATCCCTCATCAAATTGAACATTAGATCATAGATTTAAAGCTAAAAATATGCTAAAATATCCATACTTTCATGAACTAAAATCACTATGCAGTAAATTTATCAATATAAAAGACCCAGATGTAAAATCAACTGTAGATAATAGTAATTAAAAAAGGGTTTAGGCACCAAGGGTGAAAGGACCCAATGGTTCAACGCCATATACCTTGGCTTTTGTGAAGTTATTGAAGAAAACTTTAATGGAGATTTGAAGTGTGGGTGAGATCCTTGAAGATATCCTTGAGACTGGCCTTGAGTTTAAGACTTGAATTTAGGGTTAGAAATGAGTTTAAGTGTTTGAGAAAATATTAGGGAATATTTTGGGTGATTTGAGAGTGAAATAAGTCTAAATATAGGTGAAAATACGTTTGGAAAAACTTAGGTCCAACACTATAAAAATCTGGGTGAACTAGGAAAAGATAGTACAGGAACTATATCTCTCCGTGTCGCGGAGAGGTTGCGGACCCTCATTGAAAATTGCACCAAGTGCAAATTTCATAATTTGATTCCTTTGCTTTAAAATCAAGGTTAGACCCTTGTCAGCCTAATTTTGACCCCCTGAACAAGAATATGTAGTCGAATTGTTTAAATTCCAAATGGATTTTTAGATATATGGAAAACAAGATTCTAGGCACTTCCGAGGCATATTTTTAGGTATTTTTTGGGGTCGTTTCAACCTTGAATATGTTGTGATTGGGAAGTTTACCTATGGGTGGCTAGAAATTCAGGAATTGAGAAGATTGATCTCCAAACAGTGTGAACTAAAGGTGAATGAATGATTGGATTGTTGAGCAACAGGCACATATTGATCAAGCCTCACTTATGGAGGATTATGTATACCTGCTTTCAAAACCTACATTCTACTTAACACAGAGAAATATGACTTACCCAATGAGGACCTTCAAATAGGGACCAATGTTTGATCTAAAAAAGGAGACCTCAATTGTGGTAGCATGGATTTCATTACCTTCTCTTCCTCCCAACTTCTTTGGAAAGGAGGCCATTTTTTCATTAGCAAAAGTGGTGCGGAAGCCTCTGCAAGTGGACATGGCCACTAAGAATCAAACAAGACCAAGCTGTGCCAGGGTGAAGGTAGAAGCAGATCTGTTCCAAGAATTCTCTAAGTGAATCAAAATTAGAGTCAGGCAAAAAGGAGGAGACATTCGGGAGAAGTGGGTGCCAATCAAATATAACTACGTGCCAAGATACTGCTCAACTTGTAAGATACATGGACACAATGACCATGAGTTCTATGTGCTTCACTTGGAGCTATATCCTAAAAGTGAAGGCAACAAGAAGGAGGTCAAGGTGAAAGATGCAGGTGGAAAGGAACCAAAGGAGAATGTGGTGCAGAAGGGCCAAGCCTCACAGGTAAGGAAAGAAAATCAAAATACTAGGGACACCATAAATAGAGGGAAAGGGAAACAAGGAGTAATGAAAGTCTCATAACTATGGAACAAGCTTGTAATTAAGTCTCAGAACTCTATTAAGGCCTTACTAGAGGATAACGCCAAGGGAGATAATGGGAAAGAGGAGGAAAGGAAAGATAAAAGGTAAATAGGAAGCAAAGTGGATGGATAAGGGGTGAGCTTGCTGAAAAATGATAATGCAACCACAAGATCCATACCTAAGCAAAATACAGGATCGACTCAAGAGGAAAAAATTGACCATTGAAGTCAGAACCCATCAGCAAGTAGCACAAAGGGCAAAGGTAGTCAATGGGGTAAAATAGGAAAAGGGGATGCAAGAAATGTTATTCAAGAATTGTTTGGTGGAGATCTTAAAGAAATAATGCCAACAATATAGAGGAAAGCACTGAGGAAATACTGAACAAAAGGATGAGTACTGAGGAAGGAGAGACAATGGAGGCTAATCATGATCAGGAGCAACATGATGGAGGGAAACAGGAAGAAGATCAAGATATTGACAACAACATCTAGCAAGCTTCTAAGGAGGGGGACCTCTCACCAATACAGAACCAAAGTCTTCAATCTGGCTTGAGAAAGGGAAGATATATAGTACCTCTATAAGTCAAATGTTGCCTTATGGAGAGACTGGAGTTATGGGAAGACCTGCAAAGTGTCCAGCCTCAGAATGGTATACCCTGGGTCATTGGAGGTAATTTTAATATGATACTATATGAAGAGGAAAAGTTAGGGGGACTTGACTTTAGATAACAAGAGGCATCTAATTTTGCCTTCTTCATTAGTAACTACTACTAATGGAGGTGAATTTTTCTGGAAGTGATTTTACTTGGTGGAATGGAAGAATTGAAGGTGACTGTATCTTTAAGAGGTTTGACACAGTGCTGATAAATCAAACTTTCATGGACATATTCCCATTGTTAGAGGTCCAGCATTTGATTAGAGATGGGTTGGATCATGCACCTTTGAATCTGTTGTGCAACTCAGAGGAGGAAGTTACTATGAAGCCTTTTAGGTTTTTGAATTTTGGACAAGGAATAAGTACTTTAAAGAGCTGGTGAGGCAGCATTGGAGATTGCATTTTGCGGCAAACCCATTCATAGAAGTTCAAGGGAAGTTGAAGAATGTCAATAGAGCTTTATCTGAATGGAGCAAAAAGGAATATGGAAATATTTTCAAAAAAGTGACCATGTTAGAGGACATCATTAAAGTTAAGGAGATTTATCTGGAGGTGAAATCCTTTCCAGAGAATAGAGAGGAGTTGAAAAAAGCTGAAGCTGAGGTTAAAAAAGTGGCTAAAATTGGAGGAGGATTTCTGGCAGCAAAAGGCTGAGTTGAAATGGCTTCAGGATGGAGACAAGAACACTAAGTCCTTTCATGCATATGTAAGAGGGAGGAGGAAAAAGCTAACAATAAAGGAGATTCAAGATGCTAATGGGGCAATCATTACAGATAGTGATAACATGGGAATAGAAGTCGTTGAGTTTTTCAGGAAGCAGTTCCAGGCAGAGGTTTAGGAAGGTGATGTAGCCTTGATGAACCATATCCCAAAACTCATATTCGAGGAAGCAAATTCTAAAATGGTAATGTTCCTAGAAGGTAAGGAGGTACTTGAGGTTGTAATGGGGCTGAATGAGAATAGTGCTAGTGGACCTGATGGCTTTATAGGGCTGTTCTTTAGACATTGTTGGAATATAGTGGGGGTGGATGTCACAGGACTAGTGCATGCTTTCTTTTGTGGACAAGAGCTGACAAAATTCTTCACACATACCAATTTGATCCTAATTCCTAAGAAGGAGATGGTTAAAGGGTTTGTTGACATGAGGCCAATCAGCTTCAACTCTTTTGTCAATAAAATTATTTCTCGAGTTATTCATGGTAGAATAGTTAATCACTTCCTAAGATAATCTTTCAAAATCAGTCAGGTTTTGTCATGGAAAGGAACATTGCGAGAATGTGTTACTGGCTCAGGAAACCATAAGGGACGTTAATAAGAGAAACAAGAATGTTAATGTTGTTGTGAAATTAGATATGGAGAAAACATATGATAGGGTGTCATGGTTCTTTCTGATTAAGGTGATAAGAAAGTTTGGGTTTTCTGAGACAATGATAGACATGATATGGAGGCTGATCTCCAACAATTGGTACTCAATGATACTGAATAGGAAAACACATGACTTTTTCAAGTCAACTAGAGGATTAAAGCAGGGGGATCATTTATCCCCATCACTTTTTATAATAGCATCAGAAGTCTTGAGCAAAGGCCAAACAATCTTAATGATGACTCAGAGTTTAGGGGATATAGTCTGCCAAAGTGGAGTCCAAAGATTAACCACCTAACCTATGCTGATGACACTATTTTATTTGGTTCAGGAGATAGGCAGTCCATAATCAAAATGATGCAGTTTTTGAAAGATTATAAGAAATTATCAGGCCAAAAGATCAATAAGGGTAGGAGTTCCTTCTACCTGCATGATAATACACCTCTAAGTGTAGCAATAAGGTTAAGGAGGCTAACTGGTATAAGACAGGGTAATTTTCCATTTACCTATCTTGGTTGCCAGTCTACTATGAAAGAGGGAAAATCTATTATTTTGAAGAACTGATGAGGAAAATAGCGAAGAGAGTGTTCTCATAGAATAACAAACTCCTTTCATATGGGCGAAAATAGATTCTAGTAAGTCATATGCTGCAATCCATTTCTCTCTACTTACTGGTTGTCATGAAACCCCTAAAAAGGATATTGGATAGGATTCATCAGATTTTTGCCAATTCCTGTGGAGTAAAGTAGGTAAAATAAAAGAAAACCATTGGGTAGCATGGAGTGAGTTGTGTTACCCTAAGGTGGAAGAAAGGATCAATTTTAAATCACTTTGTGACGTCAATGCATCCCTCTTTGCAAAGCTGTGGTGGATTTTCAAAACATCTACCTCTTCTTTATGGGCTCAATTCTTGTGGAATAAGGACTTTAAAAAGCTACATCCTGTTATAGCCCTAAGTACAGGAGCATCACAAAGGTGGAAGAAGATGGTTGAGGTAAGGTAGGATGTTGAACATGAGATATGGTGGCTGCCAAAGTCTAGTAGGTCTAGCTTTTGGTTTGACAACTGGACTAAGTTGGGAGCTTTATATTTTGTTCATAAGGGTACTATCAACAATGAGGAAGTTGAGCTTAAAGATTTTGTAGAAAATAGGGCCTGGGTAAGAGATAAGTTGTTGGTGGCTCTAACTAAAGATCTGATAGAGTTTATAACTGAAAATATCCCTCCCCAATTGAGTCAGAGAGAATTGATAAAGCATGGTGGATGGGGAATCTATAGGGATATTTATAGTTAAATTTTCTCACAATATTTTAAGAAGGAAGAAGCAGGAGCAAGAGTGGTCCAAATATGTGGGGGTGAAGGGTATACCACTAAAAATTGCTTTGTTCCTGTGGAGGGTCAGAAAAAGCTAAATAGCATCTGATGATAACTTGAGGAGAATGAAATTCCAAATTGTCTGTAGATGCTATTGTTGTGACCAAAAGGATGTGGAGACCATGGAGCATATATTTAATAGCTCCCAAAGCCCAAAGGATATGAAAGCAGTTTGTTGGTTTTGCAGGTATTCAGGTGGAGGGAATATATTTACAATAACTTATATAGAAATGCTGGAAGTACCAGGGCCCAAGCAAGCTATGCAAGCTGTTGAAGGTGCTACCAGTAATCCTTCTGTGGAAGCTTTGGAAAAATAGGAATGCTAATAAGCATGGAAAGAGCTATTTATATAGTTAGATGGTATTCCAATGTCATCAACTATTGGCCCAGTTCATGAAAGAAGCCTTTAAATGGCTAACAAGTGTTCCTAAGGATTGGGGGGAAGTGGTAGATTTGCTGGCCAATTATAGAACAAAACTCTATTTTCTAAAAGTGAAATGGACACCAATAAAAACTAGAGATTTAGTCTATAACGCTGATGGAGCTAGTAGAGGTAACCGGAGGCCTAGTACAATGGGTTCTACATAAGGAACAGAGGAGGTGACCTAGTATATGCAGAGGCACGAGGCATTGGAACAACATCTAATCTAGAAGTTGAAGTTAGGGCGATCAGAATGGCGCTGGATTACTATCTAGAGAGAAGCATATGCAGAATCCACATTCACATAGACTCACTCGCAACAAAACAAATGATTAAAACTGTTTGGAACGTTCCATGGATGCTTACAGAGGAGGTTGAATATATCAAGAATAACTTACAAAGAATTGATGCAAGCATAACATATATATACAGAGAGGCCAACCAAATGGCGGATAGCATTGCAAATCAGGCATACATTTAGCAAGGTAAATAACATTATGTTAGATTTACACAGTTAACAACAATTTCTAAGATAATTCTAAATATACATAAAACATAAGTCCCTTCACTGAGGATATGTACAAGGCCCATTTTGAGGAAGGATACATAGATATTTATAGAGATGACAAAAAAGGATCTACATGCTAGGGTGCAAAAAGATAACAACATAAGCAAGCATAGATCAACAAAGAAACATGTTAGCTATGTAGATCTACAACAGTGAAAGGGCGTCTAAGCACAAAAAAGTGTAGAGGTCACCAAAAACAAACAGATGCTTCAAGGAAGAGCCTTCCAATCGAAGGATCAACACATGAAAAACTATCTCCTATTAGATTGGGAGGTCAGAATCGGGAGGTCAAAAAAATAAGTAAAGGCACAACAAAGGGAACTTACATATCGATTCTAACTGTAAATAAGAAGCAACTGGTTAAGGATGACGGAGGCCATGGTGGAACAGGAAACCTGACAACAGAGAAACCAACATTACGAGATGGAGAGGACCAAAGGAAGTGCGTTAATCAAAAACTTGCAAGGGCAAAATGAAACTCAAAATCACAACCATGATAAGAAGGTGCAACATCGACAAGCGGAACTTGCGGATGAAGCTGAATGGATACATATCGGTGACTTCAAGAATGGAAGGTTGTACAAGTGTCCACAACAAGAGATATTTTAGTGTCTTGAAGGATGTTTTGGTCATGGGCCCTAATCTTTGTAATGATGACAATGTACTGGATTTGTTGATTTAATAATAAAATGGCCTCATGGCCCAATTTAATTAAAAAAACTGTATATACACACACATAAGAAAAAAAATACATAATGAGATTTTCAATCTCTTTTATTTAATACTTCAAAAAGTTTGGGCTTATAAGAAATGATGAACCTTTTTGTTTACATGAAAAAGTGCTAGAGAAATAAATAAAAAAAATTAAATTAAGATTAATTAAATCTATACCAAAAGATTAGAATTGTCTTTTTAAAATTGTGGCCATTTAGCACTTCCCTATTTGGATTTCTTTTTACAAAAATAAAGTGTTGTACTCAAATTAACATAACAAAAGCAAGACTAACCCTACCTATAATTTTTCCTCTGCTTAATTTTAAAATAATTTGCCAAATTATAACAAGTAAGTGGCATTATTACCACAAATCGACGCACTATTAGAAACTTAAATGTTTTCCTTTTCTTTGTTTGACCATGAATTTAAACCTGTTATTATATGGGGTAGAGTGTTGCCCAATTAAGAATTCACATGTTTAGAAGATGCAAGTTGCGGAGATGAGGATGTTGAGATGGATGTGTGAACATACTAGGTGTAACTACCTAGCCTAACATTATGAAGTATTGTTCGCTCTTAGGCCTAGCCCATTTCGAATTTGTCCCTTTAGGCTCACCCTAAAAGGTGCCTCACATTATATAGACCAGTCCATTATTTTATATACCCAATATCTCTCATGTGTTTTGCCAATGTGGGATATCTCCTCTCAAGATGGGTTGTTACATACACCCCTTCTATGGACTCAGCGTCCTCGCTGAAGTTTTCCCCACCATATGGGATTTTCCTAGACTTAACACTAAGATTTTCCCTATCTCACTGAAATTTACCTAAACTCAGTTGAACTCTAACCCCATATCGACAAGGCTGATACAGGAGTGACTATGATACCAAGTTGGAATCAGACCCCAGAGTTCAAGAGTCCAAGGGAGTCTATAGAACTATATATAATAGAATTCGTGTTATGGGTGTAAAGCGCGCCACATCTATAATGGGGAGGCTACGGGATATTAGGAAGTGTCATCATTGATTGTTATTCTTTGTCTTGTGCTTCAGAGTATATCTTTGTGAAATCCCTTCTAACTCGTGCATTTACGTCGTGTTTTTCAGATCATGCCTCCTCACAGAGCTAAAGGACCAGTAAAGGGCAGATGACGCCCAGCCAGGAGAAATGCAAACCAGCCTGGCCAAATTCCTGAGGAACCTGGAGGTCCACCTATGCCTATGGAGCAGCCACAATAAGCAGCCATCACCAATGCTAAACTGCACCAGGCCATCCAGACTTTAGCTCAGGCAGTCACTACTCAGGGAGGTCGCTAGGGAGATGGTGGGAATGACGGGTCAGATATTGCCAAAGTTCGTGGATTCCTGAGGATGAACCCACCAGAGTTCACGGCGTCTAATGTGAAAGACGATCCTAAAAATTTTATTGAGGAGCTTCAGAAGGTGTTTCAGGTTATGCGTATTAGTGATGCTGAGTGGGTCGAGTTGGCTACCTACCAGCTTAAAGGGGTAGCTGGACTCTGGTTTGATTAGTGAAAAGGGAGCAAGGCAGATAGGGTGCCATCTATTAATTAGGCGATGTTTAAGGAGGCCTTTTTAGGACAGCGCTTTCCCAGAGAGATAAGGTAGGCTAAGGTCAGAGAATTCCTGAATATGAAGCAGGAGAATATGAGTGTATGGGAGTACAACCTCAAGTTTATTCAGCTATCCCGTCATACTCTAGCTATGGTGGCAAACATGCATACTAGGATGGACCTCTAATGTCCGGGCTTTCTCGAATGACAAGAGAGATAGCAAGAATGCGATGTTGATTGGGGAGATGGATATAAGCCATTAAATGATATATATTCAGCAGGTAGAGGAGGGTAAGATGCAAGATAGGTAGGATTTCAAGAGCAAGAAGGCCAAGACATCAGGCTAGAAGATAAGCAAGAGAGGGACTGGAGATGGAGGTCACTCATCTTTTACACCTAAGATAGCCAGACCAGCACCTTCATCCGCTAGTGCACCTGTATCGAGAGTCAGGAATAAGCAGGGTTCACAGCACCATAGGTTTCTAGGCAATTGGTCACAGGGTAGCATAGCTCAAGGAGCAAACCGGTTATGCTACTTGTGGTAAGAGTGGTAGGTCTCATCCTAGAAACTGCCTTGTGGGCACAAATGGTTGTTACAAATGTGGTCAGATGGGGCACTTCTTGAAGGATTGCCCTATGGGAAAGTAGAATATGAGAGATACCAGATCATGGATAGTCTCTTCAGCACCGCAAGGTAAGCCACCTCATAGGGTACTGCAGCAGGGATAAGCGGAGGCAGAAACCGCTTTTTTGCTAGGGGCACCAGACAAGAGCAGGAGAACTCACCAGATGTAGTTACGGGTATGCTCAAAATATTTACTTATGTCATCTATGCATTATAAGGCCCAAGAGCCACATTATCATTTGTGACCCCATATGTAGCTATGAAGTTTGGGGTTAACCTAGAATGCCTTCTTGAGCCTTTCAGTGTTTCTACTCCTAGTTGAGAGTCTATTTTAGCCCAAAATATTTATAAGGGTTGTCCAGTCCCAGCTTATCATAAGACTATTGTAGTTGATTTAGTGGAGTTAGACATGGTAGAATTTGATATCATCCTAGGCATGGATTGGATTTATGCTGGGCATGCCTCCATAGATTGCAGAACTAGAGTAGTCAAATTATAGTTTCCCAACAAACCAGCCTTAGAGTGTAGGGGTAGCTTAGTATTTCCTAAGGGTCAGTTTGTCTCATATCTCAAAGCTAGTAAGCTAATCTCCAAGGGGTGTATCTTCCACCTAGTCAGATTTTAGGATTCTCTTACTGAGGCAACATCTCTTCAGTCTGTCCCAGTTGTGAATGAGTTCCCAGAAGTCTTTCCTGAGGATCTTCCTGGAGTCCTTCCTGACAGCGAGATAGATTTTAGGATAGATACTTTTCCAGACACTCAGTCCATATATATTCCTCTCTATTGTATGGCTCCTTCAGAGCTAAAAGAGTTAAAGTTGCAGCTAAAAGACCTCTTAGATAAAGGTTTTATTAGTCCAAGCGTCTCACCTTGGGGTGCTCCAGTTCTCTTCGTGTGCAAGAAGGATGGTTCTCTTCGAATGTGCATATATTATCGTCAGCTAAATAAATTCACCATCCAGAACAAGTATCCTCTACACAAAATTGATAACTTATTCAACCAACTTCAGGGTGCTACCTATTTTTCCAAGATAGATCTCAAATCTGAGTATGATCAGCTTAAAGTTAGAGAGAGAGACATTCCTAAGATAACTTTCAAAACTCGATATGGTCATTATGAGTTTTTGTTCATGTCCTTCGGGTTGACAAATGCACCAGCAACTTTCATGGACCTTATGAATAGGGTGTTGAGGCCATACCTAGATATGTTCGTCATTGTGTTCATAGATGATATCCTAATCTAATCCATTAATAAGGAGGAGCATGTGGTACATCTTATAGTTATCCTTCAGAACCTTAAGGATCAATAGCTATATGCTAAATTTTCTAAGTGTGAGTTCTGGTTGGTATCTGTGGCATTTCTGGGGCACATTGTGTCTAGTGAGGGTATCCATGTGGATTCCCAAAAGTTTGAGGTAGTAAAGAATTGGCCAAGGCCCACAACTCCCACAGAGATAAGGAGTTTCTTGGGTTTGGCAGGGTACTATAGATGGTTTGTAGAGGGGTTTTCTTCTATCTCAACTCCCTTAACTAAGCTGACTCAAAAGAAGACTAAGTTCAAATGGTCAGAGGCTTGTGATAAGAGTTTCCAAGAGTTAAAGACTAGGCTGACCACAACCCCAGTCTTATCCCTTCTAGATGGAGTTGATGATTTCGTAGTATATTCTGATTCTTCCAGAGTTGCTTGGGTTGTGTACTAATGCAGAGAGGTAAGGTAATAATATATGCCTCCAGACAACTTTTGATTCATGAAAGGAATTACCCAACTCATGATATTGAGCTTGTTGCGATGGTGTTTGCTCTAAAAATCTGGAGACAGCATCTATATGGTGGACATGTGGATGTATTCACGGACCACAAGAGCTTGCAGTATGCACTTGGCCAGAAGGAGCTGAATTTGAGACAGGAAATTATTAGAGCTGCAGAAAGACTATGATATAAATATCCTCTATCATCCAGATAAAGCTAATATAGTTGTTGATACTCTTAGCAGGGTGACCATGGGGAGCACAACTCATGTTGAGTATGAAAAAAAAGAGCTAGCTAAGGAGGTTCATAGACTGGCCCATTTGGGGGTACAGATTGAAGATTCTGACAAAGGAGGGGCCATTGTCAGAAATGGATCAGAGTTATCCTTAGTGGTAGAAGTGAAAGAAAAGCAAGAAAGGGATACCATCCAGGGATCCTATCCTTGTCCAATTGAAAGAAAATGTTCAGAAGTAGAAGGTCTTAGTGTTCTCAAAAGGGGAAGATGGTGTCCTGAGATACCAAGGCAGGTTGTATGTGCCAAATGTTGATAGCCTTAGAGATATGATCTTGGCTGAGGCTCATAATGCTAGATACTCTATCCACCCTGGTGCAACAAAGATGTATAGAGATTTGCGAGAAGTCTATTGGTAGGGTAGTATGAAGAAGGATATTGCAGAGTTTATGTCTAGATGCCCAAATTGCCAGCAAGTTAAGGTTGAGCACCATAGTCCTTGTGGTATAGCCTAGAATATAGAGATTCTGAAATAGAAGTGGGGGATTATTAACATGGACTTCGTAATAGGCTTAGCTCGATCACATAGATAACATGATTCGATATGGGTCATAGTATATAGAATGACCAAGTCAGCTCACTTCCTACCTATCAAGACGACTGATACAGTTGAGGATTATGCCAGACTTTATCTTAAGAAGATTGTTAGGTTACACGGGGTCTCTATTTCCATTATTTCAGACAGAGGAGCTCAGTTTACAATATAGTTTTGAAAGTCGTTTTAGTAGAGGCTTAGTACAATGGTGAATCTTAGCATAACTTTCCATCCATAGATAGATAAGCAACCAGAGCGGACTAGTGCGTGTCGCGCACTAGTGTAACTCTTTGTTCTTTTAATAGGGAGGGGTAATTTTGACCTTTTTCACACCTCATAATCCTAAATTAGATGTTTTAAAGTTGTTTTAAGTCCAAAAAGGTATTCTCTTACTCATTCATTCATTCAAGTAAAGAAAACTCTTCCCATAACATCAAACGTAAGATCAAGAACAGTTAGGGCCTTCAATAAAATCCCTCCAATTCACTAAGATTTCTTCCCAAGGTATGTAATGCCACCGCATACTATTATTTTCAAGAATATCTCTAAGAATAGAAGCTTGTTTCACCCATGAACTTTCAAGTATTTGTTGAGATTAAATTCCTGTAAACTTGTAAAGCATGTTAATTTTCATTATAAATTTCATCAAGTTTATGCTCATTTATGTACAAGATTTGTTGTTGTTAAGATTTCTTGAGAATCTTGTTACTATTTCAAGAAAAGAAAGACTAGTTTGAGTGCCTTTTAAGCTAACTTCAAGAAGTATATTTTAAAGATTGATTTTTGAATATTATCCAAGAAATCTGCTTGATTTTGAATCACTTGAGTTGATATTAGTTTCCAGAAAAATTAACTAAGTCAGATGAGTAAGCTAAGTAGTAAGCTGGGTAAGTGCCCGAGAAACCAGATTTTAAGAATCTATAATTCTTTAAGTTTGAGCTATGTAAAAGTATTTTGAGAGTAGTATTGAGCACCGATATGGGTGAGAGTAGAATAAATTACTCGAACTCATAAACTATATAGCCAGCTTAGGATAGGATTATACCACAATACTTTCCTCATTAGCCACTAAGATGGCCTAGTTTTGGGATAGATCCACTCCCCTAGTTCTTCATCCCTACCCCGGTAATGTACGAAATGGCTCTAGCAGTGCGGGTAAGACGTTATATCACCACGAAGCTCATAGTGATGGTTGTCAGTCAGAGAAACTCCCCAAGCTAAGAAAAATATGGTTTACCAATTTTCAGCATGTTTATTTCAGCATATAAAGTGTTTACGATTATTGTTACTTTATTATAAGTTATGCTTATATCCTTTTTGAGAAATGTTATGTTACCCTGAGTTACTGTTTTGGCCATCTTACATATTGTACATTCCACGTACTGACGTATTTAGGACCTGCATCATTTTTATGATGCAAACATAGGTGACAGAGCTCCTCAGCAGCCACTTCGTTGAGGACTAGACAACTTCCAGCAAATCGGTGAGGCTTCTTCTCAGTCAGAGGATCTTGAGTTATTATGTTCCCTTTCAGTCCTTATTTCAGTATTTATTTCAGTTCTGGCTACTTGGGGTCTATCCCAATAGTCCTTTCAGACTATTTTAGTAGAGCTTCCATAGACTATCTGTTAGATACTTCAGTTCTGATTCCATTTATTTCACTATTGAGTTATTTCTCTTTTCAGTTATTCAGACAAGTTTAGTAGTCTTATATTGTTTATTTAAAGCCTTTTCACTATTGTTAAGTCTTTCGCAGAGTAAATAGCTAGGCCAAGTGGTTCTCTTGGGACCAGAAATAATTATCGAGTGCCGACCACATCCAGGGTGTAGGCTGGGGGCGTGACACTATGTCAGACCCCACCCTGGGGTCGTGACCAGTACCCGATAGGGGCACGCTAACACATACTAACCCAAATTCCTTTATAACCTAGCCTAAAATTCTACCAAAATTTCGGCAGAGTTTCCTCTGTTTTATTGACTAACCGCACCTACAGCAGCTCCCAGAATCATACAGAAACATATACACATATATATATAAATATAAAAGCAGGCCGACAAGGTCACCGCTGCGGTCCTACTGCCTAATAAACATGTCACTCGTATAAGTACATAATGCGGTCCCGCCGCCTGATCCAATATCCAAAATCATACAATAC
>JAOTQJ010165866.1:0-26542 GCA_025642045.1 Solanum sejunctum | reverse complement strand
ACTAACTACTACTTCACAAATGAAAGAAGTGCAGACAGTTTAAAGAGCCATTTTGCTTTATTCCATCATACTCCAAAACCAAAAAATAGTCAAACTTTGGCTCCATCCGAGATTGATAGAGTAGTGTTAAAGAAGAGATAGCATCGAGAGACGAATAGTCTTAGTTAAAGATTTACTCTAAGAGGTTGTCATAGTATGTGTTCGAGAGGAAGACATTGATTTATAAGGAAAGTGATGCAATGGGTAGTGTACAAGTGCCCCTTAGGTAAGACTAGTCAAATGAGGATAGCTCAATAGATAAGATGTCATGACCCAAGCCTTGGGCCTAGACATGACACAACAAATAAGAAGTCTGGAGATAACTTAAATAAGCCTCTTGATCATAATATCCTTGGTTATAGAAATAGATAACAAAAACAAGATTTGAATATGAAAAGGTAAATTTGTACTAGGGGAAAATCCTTCGTAAACATAGAATCATAAGAAGGACATGTCGATTGAATACATAATATCCAAAAACATCTCTACATATAGAATGGAGCGGGGGCTAAGACACTCCTCAGGCTCACCCTCATAGTAATAAGTATTTAACATAGAGAAAGAGTCTCATCATACAATGAAATAGGTAGAAATTGTGCCGGAGTTGAGGATTTACCAAAGCTTGCTTCCAGAATTGAACTAGCCACGTGGAGAAGGAGGATGATCAAATGGAGCTACGATCCCTACATGGTGATATATGTAGGCATAAAGTGTTTGTTACTAAGTTTGAATGTACTAAGTATATAGGGTGCAATGCAACTAGGATGTACGCCAATACAATCAAAATGCATAAGATATAGATAATAGATACAATCTCAATATGTCATGTATGATCCATGCTTGAAGTAAAGATGTTTCTGAAACATTTAGCTTGCATAATATATATACCATACATACATGTGGTAGGAGACCTTAATCGACATAGACCAAGTAGCTACAACTTGAAATCCAAGGCATGACACCCCTTGGGTCAGGTCGATGGGCATGACACCCCTGGCTAGGTGTGGTCTACTTGCTAAGGCAAACCAAACATGATAATGTGACTAGATGGATCCACTAATATAGCAAGCGGATAATATATAATCCTATGATGGCACATAATTTAGAGATAAAAGACTTTGTATAAGGACCCCTTGGGTCGAGCCCCATTCTTAAGCCTCAATCGATGCTAAATTGACTCCCACAAAATACTTAAAATAACCATATCTTGTATAAATTGTGAGAAACATGAAAAAATAACATGAGCAGCTCTTGAAACATGTTTGACCTCTATTTGTGAGCCTAACTTGAACATCAGAGTAAACAATCATACATGAACCATTGATTTAACATGAATGACTTACAAGAGGTAAAAATCTTGAAATAGGGTTTAACTTGTAATTTGTAAGATCATAGATATTTTTTGAATTTAATACATGCTTGAAAGCCCATAATCATCTTGAAATCACTTGACATGTTAAAACTTGCAATAGCCCAACAATGGCTTAGGAATTCCTGTCATGGCATTTTATCAAATATTTGGTGGGTACATATGGATACATGCTCTAAATCATGCAAATTCAAGTGTATGGATCATGAAATGGTAAGACCAATGCATTTCAATGTCATTAAAATCAACCCACCAGTAAAACCCTATCTTGGGAATCATGAATTTTACATCAAAACTTCCTAATAATTCATAGTTCTCATAGCTTGAATCATGCATAATCTTAATAGACATAGATCAACTCATGGAATAGACTTGAAAATAGATATTCATGTATAATTAATCAATACTTGATGAAACTCCAACATAATTTAGTCCTTAATTCGAAAGAAGAAATACCCGTACGTAATATAACTCGAAATCATGCAATTTTTATAAAATAGGAAGGTTGGACTTCATGGGTGAAAGGACATAATAAATGAAATCTACATACCTTAAACTTGGATTTTCTTGAGATGAAGTTGAAGGAAATGAAGCGTGGATTTTATCCTTAAGTTCCAAAATTGAGCTTGAATTTCTTGGATTTGAATGAGAGAATTGATAAAAGTCTTAGGGAGGTTTTAGAGAGGTTTTTAAGTGATATAGAGTGGAAAAATGACTAAGTATGGGAGATTTCACACTTAAAGAGGCATGGGGCTATGAACCCAATGCCATTTGACTAAAATTGAAAAATAAGCAAAAACTAACACTAATATGCATCTAGTCCACGACGCAGACCCATTGCGGACAGCCATTATATTTTGAAAAATTAGAGATAATAATCTTTCGCTATGGGTCTTCTAAAATCTAGGCTATACCCATTTCCCACGCAATCAAATTTTTAAAATCACACACAGATTTTAAGGTATATGAAAATTAAGATTATGGGGCTTTTCAAAGCACATGAGGGACGTTTCATAAGAAAAGGCTTAAGATAGGTATCCATGATTGTGTAAAGATGTATGAAGCTCTAAGTTATGACTGTTATAAGAATTTATATAGTATTTTGAGTTGTCAATATAGAGTACGTTGACGTAAAGATTCTTTGTCATCCCTAGTAAATGAGTAGATCGGGACTTATGGATAGATAATGATTAATCTTCTATTATAGTCTAATTCTTATATGACTAAATTGTGGAAGCATAGAAGTTGAGTGTTAGCAGGAAAAAAGAATAGGTTAGATTATAAGAGTTATGGAAAGTGGTTACATATACTAATAAGAGTAGTAAATAGAGAAAGGTTTCCATAGAGACAAAAAGAAGCTACGAATGGTATCTTTGAAGAGAGTCTTAGTGGCTATTATATATATATGCCACTATAGCATGACCAAAAAGTTTAAGATATTCTTGTGAATAATGATTCCCTGACTGTGTGGAGATATGTACTTATATCCTAGTAAAGGGAATTGATTCGTAAACTTAGAGAGATGACCCTTGAGCTAAGGGGGAGATGATGAGATGATGAACCAAAGTAGATCTTGAGTTTTCAATAGAGATGGTCTATCAGGATGAGATATCAATTCTTTTCCATCTCATATAGTCTTTATACTTTAGTTGAGGTAACATTTCATTCCCGGCTGGTGTATGACTGCCATGCCTGTAGCCTAGTCCCATGTACCACTTGTTGATTCTCATTCATATTGAGTTTTGAGGATGAGAATAGATGACTTCATTTAGAAATTTTGACCTTACCTCATAGATCTAAGAGTTTCCACTCCTATGTTAAATGAGATGTGACTTGAGTTTCACACTATGTATAGTTTTCTGAACTCAAAATGTGTCTTGATAGATGAGGTAGATTGTACTTCATTATGAATGTTCTCAGATAAGATTTCTCTATTGAATTGTGCTAATGGTCTTTCATTCTAAGCGCTTTGAGTGATCGTGCTTTAAGTCTTGATAGAAATGTTGATGATTGTAGAAGAGTAATAGTTGATAAGAGAGAGTGAGAGTTCTTGATTCTGATGATGATGTAATGCCATTTCTTTTTAATGTTATAGATATGGAGGAGGAGTTAGAGAAATCGTGATGAGTCTAATAGATAGCTAAACGAATATTAGTATCTCTTGTGCTAAGAGTTTATATGATCGAGGATGTAAGGTGCTATGGTAGGATTAAAGATTATAAAGTGATGTTGACCTTAAAGAGGCCATCAAGTGTTGGAGTGATAGGCTTAAATGTCCAGTTATTATTATGTGAGTGTATTAGAATGATGGGAACAAGCAGTATTCTCTATGTACATATTACTATAGAGATATAAAGCATAGATTTTGAGGGGTTAGATTGGTATAAGTGTGATCATCTTAGGACTAGAATATTGGGACTTAGAGTTAAGTATGAAACGAAATGAGAAGATGTGGTTAGACGTAAATTTGAAAAGGAGCATAATTGAGGAGGAGCTGAGCTTGAGAATTATCGATAGAGTCTTATATATCATGATAGTCCCATTCTTAATTAGAGTTAGTGACTTCCTTCCTGAGTTTGAACAACTGATTGATGAGGTGTTTAAATGATTCTAATTGATTGTGTTTCGATATTCTATTCGTGTCTGAGGGCGAGAATGTTTAAGATAATGTCTCTACTCTTGATCTGAATTGATTTGTCTATTCTAAGTCATTTGTGATTGTCCAAATAGATTGATAGTTTGATTTGTTAACCGATTGTTAACAAGAGTCTTGATTGTTATTCGTTCCTTGATGTCTACCTTCACTCATCATTCGAGGATGAGTGATCCCAAGGGGGAGATAATGCAATACACAAATTTGTTTTAGCTAAGATTGAGTGATCCTTCATATGATATAGAATCTTAATTTATAGTTTTTAATTGAGCATAGATGTTAAACTCAATATCTTAGTATGGGAATAGAATTGGAGATAATATAAAGTCACAATTCTAATGTAAGATTTTATAAAAGTTAGATGAGCCAATGACTTTTAGGTTGTATATGCATTCTAGGATCAATTCTTAAGTATTCAAAATATTTTAGATGTGACTTAGAGTCATAAGGGATCTTTTACATCAAGCCAAGTCCAAAGAATTTCTACCAACTAAGTTTTCATAAGAGTTGATAGAAGGTCAACTTCAAATGACCATATCTCTTAACGTATAATGAGTTAGGCAATTCGTAGTATATCAAATTGGAGATATTTGAATTAGTTTTCTAATGAATCTAATTTTGCCTTAATCAAAGTTCAGACTAGAAAGTTATGACCATTTTACTGAAGACCTATAGAGCAGTTTGAAGGTCCACGACAGCTCCACGTTGCGGACCTGACGCTAACCCTTTATGGATAAGATAAATGACGTCATTTATTTTTATTTTGAGGGTACTTTTATACTAAAACTTTTGGGGTCTATCTAAAGTCTCAAAACACATAAAACATGAGCTCTTAATAAGTAAAACGCTCTCCTTCACTCCTAAACATAAATAATCTAGAATTATCAAGAAAATCATCAAGTTAAGGTTTGCTTTAAAGATTCATCATCAATGTAAGTTATTCTTCATAAATTTCAAGCTATCCAATCCAAATTTCTTCATCTATTCATGAATTTCTGATAGAATCTTAAATCATAACCTAGGGTTTCAAGAAAACAAATTCAAGAATTCCAACAAATAATTCCTTGATTCTTCTTTATCAAGAATTAGGGTTCTTTATCAAGAAATCTAAAGATTCTAAGTCAAAAGTTCAAGAATGAAAGAGATTTCTTCAACCAATGTCTTTCTAAGTTCTTTCAATTTAAAAGAACTACCAAGATCGAGAATTTTCTCTAAAAAAGCTAGTATTCATCAAATTTCAATTGTAATATCAACTTTCTAGGTATGTAAGGCTAAACTAAAGCATGGGATCATTCTCCTATGTGTCGCATTGATGGTAATAAAGGATTTAAAAGTCCATGAGTCTCCATACACGTTTCTTGAAATACTTTTTTGATTATTTTCTTGAAATTTATATTATTACATATATTTTCGTATGATTGATGATCATTATAAACTTTTTTTCTTGGATTTAATACTTTTCATTAGATATTGTACAAATCCTATATGTTAATTTATGAAAACATGCATGAATGAACCTAGGGATGGAGTGTAGAGTCTTAACATGAGTTTGTTGATTGTAATCTTGATGAGAGTATGTGGTTGATTTAATAGAGCTTGATGATTCTATGAGTATTCATGATCGAGTTATAGAGATTTGTCTTAATGATATCTTATTGATGATGATTTGAGGCCTTGAGTTCTTAAAAGAATATTGAATTGGGTGATGTTAGGTACAAAGGCCCTATTTAACAGAGTTGCTGAGATGATTAGAGTCTCTATTAGACTCATTGAGATGAGAAGTGCCTCCACGAGGCTAATAGAGATGATTGATTGAGATAGATGAGTTTATGAGGATTGAGTCTTGGGAGGAGTATTGAGCACCATAATAAGTAAGAGTAAATCCAAATTGCACTCATTAACTACATTGCCAAGTGTAGGTGAGGAATAGAACCACTACATAATATTAAGGTTCCCTATTTATTTGAAGCCCCTGAAACAATAGAGGATTTGATTGACCAAATTCGTTATGGATCTGCTTCATTCTTTACCTAGCAAGTACGAAATGGTTGTTGCAACATCAGCAGGATTGTTTTACAATCAATACCTCAATAGTAATTATTCTCAAAGAAGAGAAACTCTTAGAAAGTCCCCACCCTGAGTACTCTAAGTTAAGTTTGAGTTGAGTTTAGTTGAGTTCCATTGAGTTGAGTCCCATTGAGTTGAGTTGAGTAGAGTCCCATTAAGTTGAGTTTGAGTCGATTGATTAGGTTTTGATTGATTGATAGGTCATTTATCTACTCTTTGTTCTTGCTTTAGATGGACATTTGATATTTTGATTGAGTATATTCCAAGTTGATGTTATTTCTATATTATTTTACCTGTATCTGTTTCATTCATCCATTTTACATACTCATATATTTCACGTACTGATATCCCCTTTGGACTGCATCATTTTATGATACAGAGGTAGGTATTAGAGATCATCAATAGGTGCTTCACTGAGGATTTACTCATACCTCAGCTGATCAATGAGACCTGATGATGATAACGCTCCAATAAGAAAGTGGCCGCTATCAGTAATTAACCTTACCGGGGTTAGAGTTTTATCCACAAGGAATACAGGGCTTGACTATAGGATTTCACTACTAATCATTCCTAGTATCTATAACTACAGTCTATATATAGGAGGGGGGAGGTTTGTTGTGATTCAAAAAACAACTTAACATGAATACTAATTAAGATTCGGGAAATTACTCAATTTTGGAAATAACTTGGAAATTGTGTTCCCCATGGTTTGTTGACTCAATTACCCTAGATAACATAACTACGATTAGTGAATTGCATGCAGGATGGTAACTTAGCTTCTTCTAGCCCTCTAGTGAAGGTAAAGGTCAAATTTTACCATGGCGCTTGGGTGGCTACCATGGCGTGCCAACTAACCATTACCTATTATGCCAGTCAATCTCCCCTTAGTCAAGTTTGGTCGATTAGATGGGAAAACATCAATCAAATCCTGTAATCTACTTTCTTTTTCCTATTCGTCACTACCTTGGTCGGGATCGTCAGAGTAGGTAGGGTTTGGTGTTAGCCAACACCAAACAACATTAATCATGAAGAGAAATAAACAATACATGCAAAACCCTAATCATAAATATGCACAAAACCTAGGTCATTTCAAGTCAACTACCCATGGTTCCCACAACTCCAAGTTGTGGGTGCTTAGCTACTCATGGATAAAGCAAAAATACAAAAATGTAAATAATAGACACAGTTGAGAGTTTTGCTAATAATAATAGAGTAGATAGGCACCACAAGTTGCAAACCCACAAGCTTGATTGGTCAACAACGAGTACAAGGCAAGATTTGCAATTCCCAAAATGAGTTTTCCCAAAGAGAACACTAATCTACTCTAAAACCTAAGAAAAGCTTCAAAATTATATTGAGAGATGTCCAATATTCGAACTCCCTTAAAATAACCTAACTTAAACTAGTTATAGTGTGTAAAAAATAACCATAAAATTTATGCAAAAAAGACAGTTAGAATATGATAAATTTTGCTGTTATGACTCATAAGATAGCCTATGAGTCATGATCGGAGTCTCGTATCAGTATCTTGGCATCTTGGACTGAACTAGCACAACCATAGCTCTGAGTTGTTGCTTGGGCTACGACTTGTATATTGATCTCATAGTCTTGGTCTTCAGTTTTTGGTCTAACATTTTGGCTCTCTAATTCTCACTATGAGTCCACCTGTATGAGTCATAGAGTGTCTTATGACTCATGGATGGACTCGTAGGAGTGACCTTCACTTGGTAGATTTTTGAGTTTTGGTCTCCAATTCCTGCTATGACACAACTTATGACTCGTAATGTGAGCTATGACTTGTAGGTCGGCTCAAATGGCCTATGCTTCAGCAAAATTTTGCAACTTTTCTTCAAAATCATGCCAACCTAACTTTTCTACAAGATTAACATAAAAACACATCAAAACACTAAAAAGTCGCTTTAAGAACTCATTAAATCCTTTGTTTTAGGCACCAAATGTGTTGTATTTTGATAGCACATCAACACCCTCATCTTAGAAGTATTGTTTGTCCTTAAGTTACGACTCAACCTATATATACAAAGATAAATACATAGCAACTAGACTAATGGCATACATATCAACTTCTCTGATTCAGGTACCCAACTACCATTTTAAAAATGGGATTGTAAAATTATTTATCAAATAGGAACATAGTGGGATACCTGGCAATCCAACCATGATAAGATAAGGAGCATCAACCTTCCACAATCACTGACATAGTCATACACTAATCAAGTAGTGCAAATGCCCTCACTAGAAAGAAGTCCCTCATACTCACTCAAGTACATTCAGTAATCAGGGACTGAGGAAGCATTCTCAATTTCACAATTGAAATTCATGCACAATGACTAATACCATAAGCTTGCCCCTATACTCATTTTTGGTTTAGTTCAAAAGTGGATTGGGATCACTTTAAGACTTATTGGCTTGTAAAATGGGCTCAGGGGACTTTGGTATGGTATTTTGGACAAATTGTGACTAAAAGCTATCCTTGAACCATGTTTACCTACACTTTTTGCTTTCATACTACAACCCTTTCACCAACTCCTCCCTTATTTCTCCTTTTTCAAACTTTTTCCTGGCTTATTCTTTCACTTTTCAGCTGTGCCTTCATTTTGAACTCATTTTTGTTAAAAAAATTCAACTTAAGGCACTCATTTCTTTCTTTTTCTTTACTTAGCTCATGATTATTCATTTTCTTATTTTTACCTCAACTCTTTACCACATTTTCATTACTTTACCACAATAAGGGCCACCCTCAACTTAGGTTTTGGCCTAAAGTGAAGTACACAATATCTATGCCTCAAACTAGGGCCACTAATGCAGCCCTCAACTTAGGCTTTTAGCCTCAATCAAGGTTCACATGCTCAAGGGTAGATCAGGGCTAATATAAGGGTATTTCATCAAATGAGGTGAGGTTAGCAAGGTGTCAAGAAAAATGAGTACATGAGAAGTTTAAACATTTGGAACAAGGGTTTCACTAGTTCATTTGGTAGGTCATTTAGACAAAAGTGGGCTTACTATCAAAACAAACGCCTAAGATCACTTCCAAATCAACCAATTCACCAAACCAATCTTAGAGTACTAGGGCAAGTTCTGAGTCCATACAATGATACATGAATGCAACAAAATAAGCTCACAAACACACATGGCATTTGCATCCAAAATCAAGTATAGACTCACAGGTCATGCTTTCAGTCTCAGCTTACCTTCATAATATCAAAACAAACATTGCCATATACTCCAAAAATGTATGACTACATCAATAATCACAACCTGAAAAATTTTGAGGGTACCCAATTTTGCATAAAAAGTTTAAAGAAAATCTAAGAGATATATATGTCATAAGATAACAATACTAGGCATTTTCAAATTATCTAAACTTCCTAAAACATATCAGTTCAACAGAAAATTAAACATCCACAAGGAAAAAGAAACACAGCAAGAAAACCTTGGGATCAAAAATAGGGGAAGTTATGGACTTGAGGCTACTTAGACTTCACCTTAATCCATAACTTCCACTACCCCACCAAAAGATTATACTTTGTCCTCAAAGTAAGACAAAAAACAAAAAGAAAACACTATACTCTAGAAATATAAAAATGCATTCATTAAATACAAAAAATAAACATTCAAAGTAAAAGTAAAAATAATATCCAACATAAACATAATTAAAACACAACCAAAAACCACATAAAAAAGAGATTGTCTAAAAAGAGAACAAAGTATCCAAAATGTCAAGATAAAACTGGGGTCAAAAGAAGTCAAACATCTTGGTGCTCATGCACTAGTCTCGGGCTAATCAGTAGGGTCATGGGGCTGGCTCTCCTTCTCTGTTGCATTGTTGGAAGTACCCTCTCCAGGTGGGGTGGGGTGTGCTCGGTCTCTCTGAATAGCTGCTAATAAAAGCGACTCCTACACTAGCTCCTCAGGTATAGACTCCTCCTCCTCAGGTCTTGGCCTCTTTGGGGTCGGCTCTAGATCAGAATACTCTAGAGGCCTCTTCCCTCTGGTATGTGGTCAGTCAGCTAGCAAATCAAATGCCTCATCTCCTACCAGTGCTCTCTCCGGGGCTAGAACAAGGCCTGCCAAGATCTGTAGTAAGTTTTACTTCAACCTAGCCAACTCCTCAGTCACCCTACTCCTGTCGGCAAGCCTAGCTCCCTCGAGCCTCTTCTGGACTCTAGCCTTGAATGCATTGACCCATACATCGATAGCTCGGATTTTGTCATCAACTAAATCTTGGGAAAATGCCTGCATCCTCTCCTCAGCTTCTTGAACAGTCTGATCAATCAATGGCGAGACTCGTGATGATAACTCTCACAGCATATCCTCTACTACAGTCACCCTGCGCAATATAGCTTGAAAAGTAATAGTAGAGAAAAGAGGGTCAACCTGAAATGTGTCTGTTGTTGGTGCTGGGGTGCTGGTGGATGGTGTAGACTCAATCTTAGCTATTAGTGTGGACTTTATAGTGGCCAGGGTAGTCCTGATAGTAGGTGGAAGTGAACCTGGCATTTAGTGCTCTACCGAGAATGGCTCTGTCACAGAAGGTGGGATAGTTGTTTGTAGGGCAATTAGGTTTTCTTCCGCCTTAATTAGGCTGGGCTCCATTATGTCCAAAGCCTCTATATAAGAGTCCAAGTGCAGAGACACAATCACACCCGCTTTTTTGCATAATCTATGAATTAGAATGGGGAATGGCAAGGGGAAAGGCTTGATGTGTTCTAACTATCAACTCATGGATCTATTTTGCCAACACTTGGGCCTAGTTAGCTCATACACTACCAAGATTCTTACCAACAATATGGCCCTTTCTAATATGATCATATTATCAGTGAATGTGGACGTGATGTGCATATGGATAATAGACCACCAAAACTTTGCCCTAAATGAGAGATGGGCCTTCAGAATATGCTTGCCATGATCCGTAACCCATATCAGCTCAACCCCTTCCTCGCAAATTTGGCCTGCTATCCACCTCAATAACTCCATTTTTAGCCTAACATCATTTTGATTAACTGCTTTCCTTATGTTTATCATCCTATAATCATATTCTTCTATAGAATTTAGGCTCTATAATTCAACCCAAATTGTACCCTTCAAATGGTCTCAGTTGAGATGACAACTATCTCATCCCTAACCATGACTTCACTCAACCGTGGTGCATTGATGGGCTTCATGAGCCTCAGAAGGTTGCTACGTACACTAGCACAACACTAAGCGTAGAATTCTTGGACCAAGTAAGGTGCATATTTTCCCAACACTTATGATAACAATCCTAACCCATGGTGATCAATATCAGCTTCTAAATCTAGTACACCCTTCAACCTAGAATCATTCAACCTTGCCTCCTCGTGAAATCTCCATACTGGCTTCCCTTGACCATTTAGCTCTAACCCTTTGTCATATATTTCTTTCATGCCTAGAACACATTGCCTTGTGTTTTGAGGGTCAGTGGAGGTGATTGTGTATGCTGAATCATCAGGCTATTGAAGAACAGTCTCTTCGGAATGAGCATGAGATGCCTCAAAAGAGTCTGCATTCTAGCACAGGCCGTGGGGCAATCTCTACCTCTCTTCTCAACTTTTCAAATATTAATGAATACTGAAATAGCTTCCAAGAATATTTCCTAATCAACTTTCTCAAAGTCTATTGATTCTAAGTTCTCTGCTGAAGTGGAAGGAATCTTGAATATTACTTTTGGAAATGTTAGAGCTGTTACAAGGAGCAAAGCCACTATACTAGGACAACAAACACTGCGAGTTACTACTACTCTTACTCTCATATTGAAATAACCTTTTAGGAACTTGTGCAACTTGAGTAGATGTCTTTTCTTTTGGTACCACCAGAGGAAGTCAACATTTTCCTTCATTATGCTATGGGGACACCGGGGTACCCAAAGCAAGAAAGTCATCCATGTTAGTGTTGAAGACTTCATATGTACTGCATCTGAAACCTTTAAGTGTACAACAGGAGTTGGTCCAACTGCATTCACCAAACCCTATGAATGATCACAAAGGAAATTCCCATGAGTCTTCTTCCACCAAATCTAATAGTTAGATCCAAAGAAATCTGCTGCATCAGGCATGATTAAGGGAAAAGTTGCTAGTGATGAAGATTGACTTATAGTGCAGATTTGCCAAAATATAAGTTCCTTGTCAAAAGAAATACTGCGAATGCCATTTTTCATAATACCGGGAATATTTTGGTAGAATCCAAATTCATGACTAAAGTGGTGTGGGCTGTATGGCTCAATGATAAATTAAGTTTTGCATCTAAGGAGGAGATAATTTAAATGGATACTTATGAAGTAGCTCCCTTCTAACTCCAGTACACGATCATTATCTATATAAAAGTAAGGGTACTTCTTATCCAGCATAGTAGAGAACCAAGCAGCATTGTCTATAACATGTATACACTTTCTCACATCATTTTTATCAAAATACCTTGCAGCACCTTCTCCAGAATATACTACCATAGTAGGAATAAAGGGCCCATTGGCAAATGCAAAATGAGTCTTGAAATAATGAGCAAGTCAGCTATAAACATAATGGATGGGGTAGCAGGCTATAATTTGATTAAGTTGGGATGCACTTGAGATCTTATTCAAACCATTGTAGATACTGACCAACACCCAAATTGCGAGACTGAGCCTTTTCCCACTCGCCATCAAGTTTGCCATCTTGAAAGTCCCAGGACAAATATAATGGCCTTCGTTATTTGGAAGGAAAAAAGTGCACAACCAACAAGATAAGAAGGCTGCCAGATATGTCTCATCTCTTTTGTTAGAGTTCATCTCGATCTTGGAGAATACTTTACTCAACATGTGACCATCTCTTTGTCTCAGACAAAGTTCCATTAGGATTGTGTGTTAATTTAAGACGAGAAGATATCTCTTCCTGCCTAGGTGGAGCAGGTCCATACCTTAAGGGTCTTTTGAACCAGAAATCTATCCATTGGATAAAAGATACCATTTGGTTAGCACCCCGAAGGTGATGGAAGGCCGCAAATAAATATTCACAGGTTCGAGGAAGATACTTTGTCTTCTTTTCATCAAACCCAGTAAATTCCTTGACCTCAGCACCACTTCTTCATAAAGGGAACCCAAAATTGGTAAGCCTCTAAGGACATGTAAATCCCGTAAAAAATGGACAATTCCCCAACAAATGTAAGAAGAGTGTTTGTTTTGGGGCACCAAACTTCACAAATTGCTCGTAAAATATCTGAATTACTATCATAAATGAAAAGTGATGCATAAACGACATCATAAATTAGTGTCATACTAAAGCCTTCTTGACACGTACCATGTACATCTTCAGTCCACTCCCAATAACCTGGAATGTGGTGATACTCTTTCTCAACTATCATGGTGCCTCCCCAGCAAATCGCACCTTGAATCATACAATGACCTAAGCTTGGAAGGGAAGTTGAAATATTAGCATGCTGATGATCTGATACTTGAAGGGACCACAACTTCAGCAGCTTATTGGAATTTTAAGTTTTCACCAAAGTCCAATTAGCTATATGAAGTGGGTTTTTTCAAAAAAGGCCACGAACTCGCATATCGACCAACTAATGGAGTTTGAGTCAAGAACCTGGTTTTCTCTACCCCATCTTCAGTTTCGACTATAAGATACTTAAGTTTGGTGGAAGGAGAGATGTATTGCCTAAAAATTACCATCTTTTCAAATTGCAAGGAAGAGAAGAAGTCATTAGTGACTAACTTAAGCATAAAACGACAAGAAAAATATACAAATATAATCTTGTCAAGAAAAGCTCTTTGTTGTTCTTAAGGCGGGAATGTGTATCCATTCCTTTGCATAATAAGAATTACCATGAAGTTACCTTATTCATAAGGCAAAAATGCATCTTCATTCCTTTGCGTGATAAGAATTACCATAAATTTACCTTATTCATAAGGTGAGTATCCATTCCTTTGCGTGATAAGAATTACGATAAAATTACCTAATCCTTAAGGAAGGAATGAGTATCCATTCCTTTGCGCAATAGGAATTACCATAAAATTACCTTATCCTTAAGGTGGGAATGAATACCAATTCCTTTGCACGATAGGTATTATCATAAAGTTACCTTATTCTTAAGGAGGGAATGAGTATTCATTCCTTTGTGTGATAAGAATTACCATGATGTTACCTTATTATTAAGGCACAAATAGTATCCTTTTTTGCATAATAAGAATTACTATAAAGTTACCTTGCTTAAGGTGGGAGGGATGCGGATTCATCCCTTCATACCTCAAGACCAAATTCTTGTAATACCAAGAATGTTGAGTTATGGCCCTACAACAAGAGAAAATTGGGGACCAAGTAGACCAGGAAATACAATAACCATGGACTCTTTACTATGAAGAAAAAAATTATTATTTTTCTTTGTAAGTATTTTATTTTATTCTTTTCACAAAAACAACAAAATAAAATTTTTTGGGAACATGTAATTAAAAAAAAAGGATGATTCATCAACCAAAGAAATTATTTCTTGACGAATTCAATATATGTATATCCTTTTTTTAAAGTTACTTTCATATAAAATACAAAATACCCATATAATTAAAAAAAGAGGAAATGATTCATCAACGAAATAAGTTATTTCTTGATGAACTAAATATATGTATATTCTTTTTTTAGTCACTTTCATATGAAACACAAAACACTCATGTGATTAAAAAAAAGGGGATGATTCATCAACCAAAGAAGTAGTTTCTTGATGAATTAAATATACATATATATTTTTTTTAGTCACTTTCGTATGAAATACGAAGTATCCATGTGATTAAGAAAAAGGAAGGAAAGAAATTTTTTTCCTTAAGTCAACAAAGTGATCCATGATTTTCTTTTTCAAAAAAAAAAATAACATGGAGTTCATGCTTTTAAGCTGTGCACATTAATCATCTTTTTGACAAGAAGGCATCACGTGATTTTTTTTTTAAAAAAAAAAAGAGAAGGACATTCAAGAAACTTACCGGAATAATGAAAGCTGATTCTTGAAGTTTCTTTCTCTTTGATGATATTGTGAATGGCTACAAAGGAACTGGCTCTATTTATAGAGTGGTAAAAAGAATAATAGTATCCTGGTCCAAAGTAAATTCAATATCTAAAAAATCACTTATTTATTTATTTGTAAAGAAGATACAGGTTATTTTCGTTCGCAAAGCCTAACCCGTAAAGAATTAAATTCCTTTTGTCCAAAGTACAATAACGCATTTCCTAATAGAAGTGCCAAACCAACTTTGTTCAGTTGATATAGCTCTTTATGATCAAAGAAGCCTACGTGGAGTAATTTTCAAATTGGAAGAATTTGATGGTAACCATATTAGTGGTTGCTGATGATGTTCATACTCCAATAAGAAAGCGGTTGTTGTTAGCAATTAACTTAACCAAAGGTTAGGGTCGAATCCACAAGGAGTACGAGGCTTGACTACAAGAATCCACTACTAATCATTTCAAGCATAAATAACTAAAATCTCTAAATGATGGCGGGGGGGGGGGGGGTTTGTGATTCAAAAACAAAGTAAAATAAACACTAAACTATGACGCAAAGAAACACTCAATTTTAGGGACATCTTGAGAATTGTGTTCACCATGGTTCATTGACTTGATTACCCTAGGTAATATAACTATAATTGGAAATTCGCATGCACGATAGTAAATTAGGTTTTTCCAGCCGTCTTTTGAAGGTGAAGGTCAAATTTCGTCATGGCACTTGGTCGGCCACCATGGCATGCCAACTAACCATTACCAATAGTCCCAGTCAACCTCCCTTTGGTCAAGTTTGGTTGATTAGACGAGAACACATCAATCAAATTCTGTCATCTACTTCCCATTTTCTATTCGTAACTACCTTGGTCATGCTAGTGATAATAGGCGGGGTTTGGTGTTGACCACCACCAAACAATAATCACAATGAAGGGAAATCGATAATACATGCAAACCCCAATCGTAGAAATGCAATAAACCTTGATTATTTTAAATCAACTACCCATGATTCCCACAACCCCAAGTTGTGAGTACTTAGCTACTCATGGCTAAGGCAAAACAAGCAAAAATGCAAATACAAGACATAAATGAAAGTTTTACCAAAAAACTTGAAGAGTGTAGGCATCATAAATTGCAAACCCAAAAGCTTGATTGATCAACAACGAGTACAAAGCAAGATTTACAATCCTTAAAATGATTTTCCAAGAGAGAACAATAAACTAATCTAAAATCCTAAAATATTCTTGAGAGAATATTCAAAGGCAAATTCTATCTTCTAAAAATCTAGAATCCCTATAAAAATCGAACTAAAATGTATTTATAGTATTTACAAATAAACCCTAAAAATAATACAGAAAAGACAGTTGGTAGCTGGTCAACCTCGCCCGTGAAGTAAATCATCTCACCTACTGTCCGAAAGAAATTGCTTTCCTCCGTTCGTGATACCCGAAGGGTCATCACTCACTCTATGAAAGATCAGAGCAAGGAAAAACAAAGATACGGTGATCGCAAATTCTATTTGTTCTAAGGATGCTAATTTGATTGCGAGTCGCATTGATGCAGCGGGGGAGCGCTACGCCCTATAGGTATGACTCGTAGGGTGACCTTATGAGTCATAGTTGGGGTCTCGTATCAGGTTCTTGCCATTTTTGACTGAACTGGTATGACCCATAGGTACTAGTCATTACTTGAGCTACAGCTCATATGTTCCTCTCGTAGTCTTGGCCTTTAGTTTTTGGTCCAACATTTTGGCTCTCTGATTCTTGTTATGAGTCCACATATACAAGTCATAGTGCAACTTACGACTCGTAGGATGGCCTCATAGGGTTGACCTCCACTTAGCAAATTTCTGAGCTTTTGGTCTCTGTTTCTTGCTATGACACGCCCTATGACTCGTAGCTTGGGCTACGACTTGTAGGTGAGCTCGTATGTCCTATGATTCAACATATACTACAAATTTTCTTCAAAATCATGCCAACCTAAATTTTCTACAAGAACAATACAAAAACACATAAAAATCATAAAAAATACCATTAAGAACTCATAAAATCCCTTGTTTTGGGCATCAAATGTGTTGTATTTTGACAGCACATTAACAACCTCAACTTAGAATAGTTGCTTGTCCTCAAGCGATGACTCAATCTAAGCAGACAATGAGAAATATACAGTAGCTACACTAATGGCATATACAATAACTCGTTTGATTCAGGTACCCAACTATCATTTGCAAAATAGGATTGCAAGGTTCTTAAGCAAAACCAGAATATCATGAGATACTTGGCAATCCAACTGTTACAAGCTTAAGAGCACCAACCGTCCACAATCGTTGGTGTAGTCATATGCTACTCAAGTAGTGCAAATGCCCTCACTAGAAATAAGTCCCTTATACTTACTCCAAAAGCATTTATGATTTCGGGACTGAGAAAGCATTCTCACTCTCACAATTGAAATTCATGCATACTGACAGACACCATAAGCTTGCCTCTATACTCATTTTTTGACTTAGTGAATAAGTGGATTTGGATCACTTTAGGACTTATGGGCTTGTAACATAGGTCCAGAGGGCTTTGGTATGGAATTTTAAGCAAATAGTGACAAAGCTATCCTTGAACCATGTTTACCAACACTTTCTGCTTTCATAACCCAACCTTTTTCGATAAATCCACTCTTATTCTCCTGTTTCAAACCTTTTCTCGAGTGCTTTCTTTCTATTTTCAGTTGTGCCTTATTTCTGAACTCAATTCTTGCTACTTTTTCTCAATTCAAGGCACTTTTCTTTTCTTTTTCTTCACTCAGCTAATGTTTTTTCATTTTTTTCTTTATTTCCCAACTAACTACCTCATTGTCATTACCTTACCATAATAAGGGCCACCCTCAACTTAGCCTTTTAGCCTGAGATGAGGTACATAATATTTATTCCTCAAACTAGGGCCACAATATGTAGCCACCCTCAACTTAGGCTTTTAGCCTCAATTAAGGTTCACATGTCCAAGGACAGACCAGGACCAATATCAAGGTATTTCATCAAACAAGGTTAAGCTAGCAAGGTGTCAAGAAATAATGGGTAAATGATAAGCTCAAAATTTGGAACAAGGGATTCTCTCACTCATTTGGTGGGTTAGTTTAGGCTAAAAATGGGCTCACTCAAAGAACAGAGGTCAAAGATCCTTTCTATATCCACCACATCACCAAACCAATCTTAGAGTACAAAGGCAAGTTTTGAGTCCATATAAGATGCATGAATGCAGCAAAGTAAGCTCACAACACACGTGGCATTGCATTTATAATCAATTATAGACTCACAGGTCATGCATTTAGCTTCAGCTTACCTTTACAATATCAAAACAAACATTGCCAGATACAACAAAATGTATAAATGCATTAACAACCACAATCTCAAAAATTTTGAGGGTACCTATTTTTCATCAAAACTTTAAAATGCAATTAAAGACTATGTATATGCCAACAGATAACACTAGTATGAATTTACACATTATCTACGATACCTAAACATGTCGGTCCAAAAGTAAACATCCACAAGGAAAAAGAATCACAGTAAGAAAACCTTGGGATCAAAAATAAGGGAAGTTATGGACTTGAGGCTACTCAGACTTCACCTTAATCCATAACTTCCCACACCCCACCAAAATAGGATACTTTATCCTCAAAGTAAAGACAAGAACGAACACAAAACACAATAATATAGAAATATATACATACATTCATTAAACCAAAATCTAACATCTAAAATATACAACATAATAAATATTTAAACACATCTAAAAACCAACATAAAAATATTTAAACACATCCAAAAACCAACATAATAAAAAGATCATCTAATAATAGAACAAAGTATCCATAATGACAAAATAAGGATTAGGATCAAAAGAAATCAAACATCAAGGTGCATCAAGCACCAGTCTCTGGCTGACCTGTGGGGTCCTGGGGCACCATCTGCTCCTCAGCAGTACCGGAACTACCTTCTCCATATGGGGTGTGCTACTCTTGATCTTGCTGAATAGCCGCCAACAATAGTGACTCCTGCATGTTTATGGGCTCCTTCTCTAGTTTCGGCCTCTTCTAAATTGACTCTGGATCATCATCGTGCTCAAAGAGGTCTCTTTCCACGAATGTCCGGATGATCGGCTAGCCACTCAAATGCCTCATCGTCCGCTGGAGCCACCTCCGGGACTGCAATAGGAACTACCAACATCTGCAATAAATTGGCCTTAAACTGGGCTAACTCATCCGTCACAGCACTCGTGTCAGCAGGCCGAGATCCCTTAAGTCTCCGCAGGATTCTTGCCTTGAAGGCATCTACTCGGGCATCCACCACTCTAACTCTCTTATCTACCAAATCACAGGTGAATGCCTTCATCCTCTATTCAAAGTCCCATAAAGTCTGGTCAACCTAAGGTCTGACCCATGCAAATAGAGACTGAAGTCTAGACTTTGCCATAGCCATCCTGTATAATAATACTTGAAAAGAAACAACAGAAGTAAGTGAATTGACCTGTAATGAAACTATTATTGGTGCTAGAGTACTAGAGGATGGTGTGGACTCAATCTCCACAGCTAGAGTGGCCTCTATAGCAACTGAAGTAGTGTCGGTAGCAGTTGGAGGTGAACTCTAAGTCAGAGGCTCTACTTGGAATGGCTCTAAGATAGAAGGAGTTGCTCATGGTAAGGCCACTGGGTTCTCGTCAGCCTTTATCAGGCTGGGATCCATGGTGTATGTAACCTCTATGTGCTAGTAACGGTGGGGATCAATAGGAACACTTGTTGTACTACATAACTAATGAACCAAAATAGGAAATGGTAGTGAGGCATTTGTTCGGATGAATGCCTCATAGATCTGCTCTGAGATGACACAGTCCCAGTCTATATCATAACTAGCTAAGATGTTGGCTAATAATACAGCCCACTCCAAAGTGATCACATTATCTATAAAAGTAGGTCGGATACGCCAACAGATAATGGACCACCAAAACTTCACCTAGAAAGAGAGGTGGGACTTCACTATAGGATAGGTGTGGTTTGTAATCCACGTTGGCTCAAAGCTCTCCTCACAAATTTGGCTGGCAATCTATCATAAAAACTCTGTCCTGGCCCCGATGTCCTTCTCGGTCACTATTCTCCACATATTGTTAATCTGCCCATCATATTTTGTAATAGACTGAGGCACTCTATAATTGGGTCCAAACTGGATCCGTTGAATAGTCTCCTCCGAAGTAGGAACTCTCCTACCTCGGACTGGCAGCACCCATAACCTTGGCTGCTCCATTGGATTTTTGTTCTTTGGTAGCCATTGGTGGAGTGTAGCAAGATTTGTTGCATAGAATTCACGGACTATGAAGAGGACGTACTTGCCCAGCTACTGTGTGGTCCATCGTAGCCCATGTCTATTTAACTCTTCATCCAACCCAAGTACTTTATCTAACCCTGAGTCATTCAATCTCGATTCTTCGTGAAATTATCATACTGGTTTGCCTTGTCCCTTGGATTCTAAACCCTAATCATATATCTTCTTCATCCCTAGGACACACCATCTACAATCGACAGGGTGTTGAAAATTGACTTCTTCCTCCTAGGTCTGGGAGGTGCTCTCAGACTCTAATTCTGACTCAAAGAGTGAAGGGGCCATCTGTGGAAGGGTGCTATTTGACCCGTCCTCATTACCCTGTTGTTCCTCCTCTGAAGATTGGGAGAAACTGCTAACTTCCATAGGAGTCTATGTTACAAGTGCCCGAGTTTGGGGTCTATTGGCTTCAAGGTCTATCCTGACTATATGGACATCCACAGAGTCCTCTAAATGCTCAGTCTCGAAGGATTCATCAATCAACCTCCATTGGAAAGTTTTAATTACACTTTTGTCTTTGCAGGCATTTTATCTGCAAACCCACCACATAGCAACATATTAGTTTAAAGATGTTTGATCAAATGAGTCATAAAACCAAGAATCAAGAAACACAAACACTGAAACACAAAAATAAAATAAAACAGAAGACGCAAAATCTCTGATACAATTGCAGATCTGCAGGTATGAGTATAGTTATGTCTTGTAGGATGACCTACGAGTCTTAAACTAGCCTCTTAGAAACAAAATTTCTAGAAAAATAAAGTTTGAACTCAGATACAAGGGGCAGTTATGACTCGTAGGATGGCCTACGAGTCGTAGTCTGGGATCGTACCCATTTCCAAAAATATTTTTAAAAACTCAGATAAGCTTATGAGACCCTCAATATGAGTAGTAGGTAGGTCTCATATGAGAAATATGAAGGGACCACAGGTGACTGGTGCTTGCTACAAGGGACCACAATGACTCATAGGGTAACCTAAAAGTCATAGCTGTGCCTCATAGCTAAAACAGAAGACACCAGTAGTGCCTATCATTTCCCCAAACAAAGCACAAGCTAACCACACAATTCAAAATACTTGGCACATATGAACTATACAAAATTATTTGTCATATAAGAAATCCCACAATGACACTAGAATGGTAAAACAACCATCATCTCTAAGAATCGAAAGAAATTCCAATTCACAACAAACTAAACCAAGAGCACTTTCCTATCCAAACTACCACTGTGTATCAACAAAACCACACCACTGAGGAGCAGGTACCATTTAGATGATTTCAATCAGGTTCGCTAATACAAGGCATATAAAATGCACCCACATTAACCAAAATCTTGTTTCAAAAGTAGTTTGCTCAATGTTTAGGCAACAAATAAGGACTAGACTCAAGGGATCAAGCATTTACACAATTATAACCACCTACTCAAGAATTTCAAACAAGGTTCAATTCATAACAACATCCCTTAAAGTACACCAACCCTATGTTTTAAACTTTATATCAAAATATCATCATATATGCTTGAAAATTCATGGTTAAACACATACACAATCATCTATAGCATACCCTACCACCATATTGCATTAAGAATAACCTAGAAACTTACCAAATGGTATAAGAATTGAACCAATGTACTGTGGATGGAAAAATAAGCTAAAACCCTAGAAAATTGTGACCTTGCCAGAATCTTGGCTGGAAAATAACGTAGGTAGATGGAGTTTTGATCGAAAAAGTGTTTGGGATGATAATTAGTTTTCTGTCACTTTAGGGATTGGGAAATAAAGAATTGGAGTCAAATTTTATTTTGACCCCTATTTAAAAGAAACCCAGTCAAATATTAAAAAGCTACAGGTTAAGGCTAGGAGACCCCGACTACAAGTCGTAGGGTATCCTACGACTCGTAAATACTAGCCTTGTAGCAGACCCAACACTTGTAGAAATTCATACCTGACTATAAACCCCACTTATTACTCGTAAGAGACCCTACGAATTGTAAGGTTAGCTCGTAATGTATGTGCCAACATCTGATGCTCATTGATTCCCTCTATGAGGTATGACTACGAGTTGTAGTTATGACTATGAATCATAGTTATGACTATGACTCATAGATCTGCTCGTAGAGGTTGCTCCAAGTGCTATTTTCTCACTTTTTCAACTCTTTGATTTCCACCTGCAAACCAAGTCTCAGTATACAACAATTTTTAAAATATTACAACTGCATCAAAGTTCTTCAACTAAAAACACACTCACAACTTCTACCTAAGAATCTCAACAACCAAAAACACTTAAAACAAACTTAGACTTATCAACAATTCTTAGGTTGCCTCCAAAGAAGCACCTTGTTTAACGTTGCATCTCGACTTTGTCATCATCTTTCATCAACTATCATCAAGGGTCCACACATCACTATTAAACTCATTTGGGTGCTTCATGGATTGGTGAATTTCGAATATGACCTTTACATTATTGACCTTAAATCGCAATTGTCCTGAATCCATATCTACTAGGGCTTTCTGAGTGGCCAGAAATGGTCTCCCCAAGATGATGGGCACTACAAAATCAACTTCATAGTCAAGGATCACAAAATTCACAGGAAAGATGAATTTATCAACTTTAACAAGAACTTCCAAAAGGATTCCATCCAGCTTTTTAATGGTTCGATCCGCCATAAGCAACCTCATTCTTATTGGGGTGGGAGTGCCAAGGCCAAGCTTTTTGAATACAGCGAGAGGCATTAGATTGATACTCACTCCCAAGTTACATAATGCTCTGGCGAACTCAACATCACCAATGGTATAAGAAATAGTGAATGCACCAAGGTCCTCTCGCTTTTGAACAAGGCATTTGGTCATAACCGCACTACATTGTTGGAGTTCTTGTGAAAACTCTTGGCTCAAAGTGCGTTTCTTGGTCACCAAATCCTTTATATACTTGGCATATGCAGGTATTTTCTCAAAACTTTTAAAAGGGGAATGTTGATGGAGAGTTGCTTCAACATTGAGAGAAAGTGTTTGAATTTACCCTCCTCTTCCTTTTTCTTAAACCTTTGATGGAAAAGTGGAGGGGGTTTGGGAGTTGATTTCAATTTCTCGTGCTCCTTTGCCTCTTCTTGTTTCATCCTAACAACCTTTGAATCTTCTCCCTCAACCACGACTACACCACCAAGACCCTTCTGATCAACTTCATCCACAATTACCGGCATAGTTGGATCTATTGTGCTCTTTCTACTCCAGGTCATAACCGCCATGCAATCCCCTTCATTTTTAGAATTTTGAACCATATTGCTTGGTAAGATGACGTTTTGGCATTGGTTCAACTATAAAGAAACTTGTCCAAATTATTATTCAAGTTGCTTAATCACCAACGAGTAAGACTCTATTTTTTGGTTAATACTTGAAATATCCACTTTCATTCTCTTTAAAATCTCATCTTAGTGGTCGACCCACTTCAATAACTTTTCGAACATCTTTTCATTCCTGTAGTTACTTGACCTGGCATCACGGTTGTGAGGTGACACATAAGGACCATTCTTGTAGCCCTCTCTTCTTTCCCATTCAACCTCTGGCACTCTCTTTCTCTCATAGTATCTATCCAGGTTGTCTCTATACACTCCATTATGGTTGAAGTTCCGACTTTGATTCCCAGACCCTTACCTCCAATAGTTCAAATTAGACTCTTGAGGGTTGTTCCGGAAATCCATTGCTTGGCTGGTTAAGTCAAAACATGCATGGAGATAGTCAAACTTTCATAACAAGCATACATATATGGAAGGAGACCTTAATCGACATATAAGACCATGCGAGCTATTACATGGAATCCTGATGTTGCCTCTACACTGAAAAAAGGAGAGGTCTACTTACCAAGGTAAACCATAGCCCACCTTGGTGGGTAATTTGACCTAGTTGGATCCACTAATAAAAGTCCATTTAGGGAAATAATACAAATCTATGGTGTAGCATAATTATGAGACTAAGACTTTATATAAGGATATCATGAATCGAGCCCCCATCTTAAGCCTCATTCGGTGCTAGGTCTAGTCCCACCGGAATACATAACATAAGCAATATTGTAATCACGACTTAAATAACTTGTAAAAATATATCAACATAGTAAGAGTAGCTCATTCATATACTTAACCCCTTCAAGTGAGCATTTGACTTGAACATAAAGGTCAGCACATAGTATAAAGGGCTCAAAATTTTGCTTATAAATCATAAAACTTTTCATGAGTTCAATACATACTTAGGAGCCCATAAATTACCATAACATACTTGTCTTGCATAACTTGTCATAACACATTTCATCAACATATGAGACTTTATCATGTAAACTTAGTCAAACATGGTCGGTTTATGCATAGAAGCTTAAAAACACGAAATACAAGAGTATAGGACATGAATGTAATAAAACTTGATTAGTTAGAAGTCATTCAAAGCAACCCACCATCATAATAACAAAATCCTCAATTTGGGAGTCATGAAATCCCTTCAAAAATCCAAAACCTTGCACAGCTTTTGAAGATATCATAGCATGTATAGTCAAAATATTATAAGTTCATAGTATCAAACCTCAATAGGTGTTCATGCATAATCAAACTCATACTTGACAAGAATTCAACTCAAATCATGCTTGTACTGAATAATAAGAATTACCCATAAAGAATTAGACATTGAAATCAAGAAATTTAATGAAAATAGTTTTGGGACTCCATGGGTGGAAGAACCTACAGATGGAAGACCCGCATACCTTAAACATTGAAATTAATGAAGGAGACATAGGGCGAATTGAAGGAATGACTTTAATTCCTGAACGTCAATGGAAACCCTTGAGGAATTGACTGAGGGATTTTGGTGAGGACTCGGGAGGATTTTGGGAGTGTTGGAGAGTGAATTAGGGCTAAAATGGCTTAAATGTCTGAGGAATCCCGTCTATAAGAGTGTTGGACTATGACCCAATTGCGCTCACCTGAAACAAAAATAATTTGAAAATTTTTGAATTGTGAGGGAACAGAGACGCATCGCGCCTTCGGTTCTGCACAATACATTTTTACCCGAAGTTCAGTCTTCCCCTGTTTTAGCCTAGAAATCAGTTTCAGCCATTCTTTTAATATCTAAGAACAAGTCTACAATGCAGATTGGTCGAACACTCTTCTGGTTAAGGCAAAATCAGCCGAAAAATAATTTATCGATCCAAATGACCTAAAAATGAAGGTGACCCTTTTGCCAGACAATTTTGTCTTTTGAAAGAGAATACGAAGTCGAATTTGCCAAAAGACGCACAAATTTTAGTATATTCAAAAAATACACTATAGGGTCATTCCAAGTCACGTGGGAGGTATTACATACTATTTATTTATTTGTCACATAAATGATATTCAAATTTTGCACACAAATTTTAATATCAATCTGCTTGAAAATTTTATTTTGAACAAATTTATATATTTAAATAATCAATATTCGTATTTAATATCTATTTTACAAAATATATCAATTTTAATATCGAAGCACTTAATAAAAATAATTACAAAATATATCAGGAAATCAATAGTTAAAGGAACCGTAGCAAGCTAGGACGACAGAACTAGTGTTTTAAAAGGCGTGGGCATGAGGCAGGGAATTTTACTTAGTACGGGATGAAACATAAGTTCTCAGACATGAGGCGCAAGCTCTATGGATCTTTAAATTTTTGGTATAGTAAAATAATATAATAACACAAAATTATAACAATACATCAATAATTTAAAATAATTAAAAAGATGATTTAGAAAATTATAAAAAATTAAACATCCAACATGATTTTACAAGTATTAATAATGTAACCATGTAAAAATAACTTTGAGATGCAAATCAACTCTAATATCTTATCTTTTTTATAATAAAATAATTATTATTTCTAAAAATAAATTAGTATCATCAACACAATTTACCCTCCTTAAAGAAACAACGACGAACATTACGAACATTACCCTAATGCCTCAAAGGCTCTGTCACGACCCAACCCAGGTGCCGCGAATGGTGCCGATAGGGCACCACGACAATCACTTACACTGAATCTTTACT
>JAOTQJ010165856.1:0-26544 GCA_025642045.1 Solanum sejunctum | reverse complement strand
GTGTATTATGGACTTTTAGCTAATTTGTGTGCATAAGTCTCTCATTTATCCGCTCGTGCCAAGTCGGTTCTATTCGCTGGTTCCCAGGTTGGTTTTGGTCGTGCGCAAGTATAACTATTTGTATTTAGGTATAATTTCCGAAATGTAGGGGCCACAGCAGGACATGTTGATGTTATGATACATGGGCGCAGGGACGGCGATACGTAACACTTGTGACTCACCTATCCTATAAAGTGAATGAATGGACGACGATACGTAACACTTGTATTTCACTTATATTACATCTATCCAATGACGTGACTACAGGGACAGCAATACGTAATGCCTGTAGCTCAGCTCAAAGTGAATGCAGGGACAGCGATATGTAACGCCTGTGTTTCACTTATATTACATCTACCCCATGATGTGACTACAGGGATGACGATATTTAACGCCTGTAGATCACCTCTACTATAGTTAGGGCTTGTGATGGAGACTTCTATTATCTGAATCTTCCCAGAGTCGGGTACTGCATGGCGAGAGTTTAGGGGCCGCCATCTTCCAAGTCCGACATGTATATTTGAGCTTTTACCTAAAAGAGTATTTTTGACATTGGTATGTGTTACGCCTCTTCCAGCTGTACTTCTAATTTATTTCATCATTCATATATGCTTTTACTGCTTTATATATTCAGTACGTATTCCATGCTGACCCCTTCCTTGGGGGGGGGGGCTGCGTTCATGCCTGTAGGTACCGACGATCAGGTGCAAGACCCTCTGGCCTAGGATCTTCCATTTCAGCTGCAGTGCCCTTTTTGTTTCAGGAGCCAGCTATTGGTAGCTTCTTATGTTCACACATTCTGTAAATGTGTTATGTATATGCACGTACTGCTCAACATATATGCCTAGAGGTCTGTGGATACTAGTGGGTTATGGGTATGTGATATATACTTGATCACATGGTCTATTATATGTATGTGATACCTGATCAGGCGGCAAGACTGCATTACTCTATGTATGACGTGATTATTAGGCGGCAGGACCGCAACGGAGACCTTGTCGGCCCGCAGTTATGTATAGGTATAAGTGGATATATATTTATATTGTGTCTGGGTTATTGCTGGATTTTCTTTGCGGGTGCAGTTAGTGAATAAAACAAAGGAAACTCTACTGAAATTTCGATAGAATTCTTGGACTTTAAGTTGTGGTTTTATGATCTAATAGTGGTTTATGTGCCTAATCGGCACAAGACATGGCCCCGGGGTTGGTCTGTGATAGAGCTACTCTAAGAACTAAATTATGATGGTTTGAGACTATGAGTATTACTATTATAACTATGTTTCATGTATTCTGTGGGATTGTGGCCTAGCACCAAGAGGATCTTGGCAGTCTCCCATTGTCCCTAAACTATGTGTCACCATTTGTTCTTGCTATTGATTCCCTTTAGCGGCTTGTATCTACCGAAAAGACAATAACGCAAGGTAAAGATGATTGATGATGTGTACTGAAAAGGCCATGTCATAAGGTAAGAGGTATATGGGAACCTCCCAAAAAGGCGATGTTGTAAGGTGCGTGTTTGGTTTACCGTGGCAAATAAGACCACTTTCTGTTCGGTGTGGAGTGAACATCAGAATTCTAAGTAATAGCTCGCTTGATCTTACATGTCGATTATGGTCCCTTCCCACTATGTATATAATGTCATGTGATTTGATGATTCTTCAAACATGTTCAACTAAGCATTTGCCATTCATGACATATTGAGCGTATATCCGTTGGTTATTATTATGCATATTGTTTAATTATAATTTATTTTCTTTGTAACATTACACCCCATATACTTAGTACATTCCAAGTACTAATGCATACTTTTTGCCTATATAATCTAACCATATAGGGTTCAGAGCTCCTATTCATCCTCCTCCTACACATGGCTAGACATTTTGGTTGAAGATCACTTTTGGTGATTCCTCCATATTTTGGGACAACAGCCATTTACAGTCATGCTTTATTAAGACTTGTCTATTTATGAATATTGTCTTTTGAAGGTGAGTTTGGGAGATGTCTTGGCCCTTGTATGTGGGATTGATTCATGGTCCCTTTCAACCATGAAGACCCAAACTCTTTTACACTTGATTTTATGAAATTTAGCTTACTTTAGTTATGAGTTCTGAAGATTATTATTCATTAAATTCAATTAAAGTATGAGTTATGCTTTATTGTTAATTTTAACTTGATTTAGGCCCTAATATGTTGAATTGCATGAGTATTATGAAGATTTGAATATGCATTATCCCTTTAAAGTTTGATTTAAGTATGGATAATATAAATTGTGATTTGAATTTGGATTTTACTTATAGATTTACTTGAATATCATATTGTATTATTGATTTTAGATTGAATCTATATTGCCCATACTATTCTCATATTATTCATGGCATATGCATTCATAAGCATTGGACTTTATCAAAATTATGAAATGGGCTAAGCCCAATTATGTTTATGCATATGATTTTAGTAAAATTATGGTTACGACAAGAATATGATTACATAAATGACTATGATATGGCTCTTTGAGCATTTTGGGTATTTATACCATTCCGATATATGTGAATGAGCTATTTCTATGGATGAAAGGTATGACATGAATTATGATTTAGCTTTTTACCCTAAGTATGAATGATTATGAAGTATGTTTGACTTTTAAGCCCAAGTATGCATGGAAATGATATGAGATGTTGTGCCCATTTTGAAAGCAAGTATATATAAGTATTCTTGTGGGATGTTGGCTTAGTACCGAATGGATTGGAGGCATAAGGGCTATCCCCAAGGGTCCTCTCCCTATTGTTAAACTATGTGCCATATATAGTATCTATTACCAAAAAGACAAGATCATAGGGAATGGTTACATATTTGATATGAAAATCCTTCTAAAAAGACAATGTCATAAGGAAGGTGTCCATTACACCAAAAATATAGGGCCGTAAGGTGTGATGTAGATTATTCTTGAAAAATAATCTTTTCTTATACCAATAGGAGGCCTACATCAGACTAATTTATGTAATAGCTCGCATGAGTTTGATTTGTCAATTATAGTCATGTCCCCTCTATATATGGAAGAATTATAGCATCTCATTCATCATGGATTTCATAGCATATCGTATATTACTCATCTTTGTTATATACTTCTTTCTATATATGTGACCTTGTCATATAACATTGAATGCAGGTTTGGTAAGTCATATGCATTGCATGCCTACATACTTAATACATTCAAACGTACTAACACATACTTTTTTCCTACATGATCTAACCATATAGGGACCAGAGATTTTCTTCATCCATCATATGATGGCTAGATTGAATCTTGAGACACTTGTTGTGGTGAGTCCTATCTTCTAAGGGCAAACCGCCATTCCTATACCTATGATGCTTAGTTTATGTTATTTACTTTGAGGGTGAGCCCGGGACATGTCTTTGTCCCCATCCTATCCTTCGACTAGAGGTATTGTTGGACATTTTGTTGACTCTTGTATTTTATATGCCAATTGTTATATTCGAAGATTATGATTATGGACATGGTTATCTATTAGGTATCATTATATGGATTGATTATGAGTATTATGATATATTTTATGTTTTGATGTGAGAGATCCTAAGTCCTGTATTACCCCCATAGAGTGAGTCATACTTACCCGCCCCTCAGTCTCTATGTGCTATGTGTTATGTGAATCCATGTTCATCCCTATACCTATGACCACCCCATAGCATGAACCATACTTTTCCATTCCATAGAAATATGTATTTGTTATTTCATATATGCTTTTGATCTGATGATGTATGAATAGATGTTATAAGGCTTGTTTGGAGACTCTTGAGTTCCCATTCGCCATGTCACTCCTAGAACTTAGGTTCGGCTCATGACATAACTTATAACTTTCCTCAACATTGATAAATGAAAGACCAAATGAATCAAATATAACTCGTTGGGTAGATCCAACTCATATGCCACTTTCCCTACTCTTCTCACCACCTTATAGGGTCCTACATATCTAGGACTCAATTTCACTTTATTACCAAATCAAAAGTACACCTTTCATTAGAGACACCTTCAAGTAGACCTAATCAAAAACTTGGAACTCAAGTTCCCTTCTTCTCACATCGGAGTAGGACTTTTATCAACTTTGGGTTGTTTGTATTTTTTGTTAAGCTTTTGATTTTCTCTGTAGAATTCATCACCAGGTCCGGTCCTATTAATGCCACCTCACCGACCTCGAACCACTCGATGGGCGATCTACACTATCTACTATACAATGCTTCAAATGGTGCCATTCCAATACTAGTATGAAAGTTATTATTGTAGGCAAACTCAATAAGTGGCAAGTGTTCATCCCTACTTCCCTCAAATGCCAACATACAAGATCACAACATATCTTCTAATATTTGAATAGTCCTTTTGGTATACACGTCGATTTGAGGGTAAAGGTCGCACTCAACTTCACCTTATTTCCAACTCCTCTTTCAAAAGATTTCCAAAAGTGAGAAGTAAATTAAGCTCCATAATCTGATATGATAGACAATAGAATTCCATGCAACCTTACTAACTCTCAGATATACAAATGGGCATAGTCCTCGACACTGAAGGTAGTCTTGACCAGTGGAAAATGAGCCAACTTCATCATGCAGTCAACTATCACTCGTATGGAGTCAAAATACTTTTTGGTCTTTGTCGACCCAAATATGAAATCTATGTTGATATCTTTCCACTTTCAAGTAAGAATATCAATGTCTTGTGCTAGGTCGTCCAGCCTTTGGTGTTCAACCTTGACCTGTGGGCAATAGGCACATTTAAATACAAATTGAGCAATATCATTCTTCATTGCATTCCACCAATAAATCTTTGTTAAATCTTTCTACATTTTAGTAGTGTTGGATGAACGGAATATGAAGAGTTATTGGCTTCTTGCATGATCAACTTCTTCAAATCACTATCATTTGGCATACACAAACCTCTCTTGATGTCTACTAAGTGCATCAGATACCACACTGGCTTTTTCAGGGTGGTACTTCAAACGCATATCATAATTATTGAGTAGCTCTAACTACCTCCGTATCCTTAAGTTGAGATCCTTTTGGGTGAACATGTGTTAGGGACTCTTGTGGTTGGTGAAAACATCCACATGAATTCCATATAAGTATTGTCGCCAAATCTTCAATGCAAACACTACCGCCACTAGCTCAAGGTAATAAGTTGGGTAATTCTTCATATGTACTTTCAACTGCCTTAAAACATAGGCAATCACTTTACCATCTTGCATTAACACACAACCCAACCTAATCCTTGATACATCACAGTACACAACAAACCCATCATTCCCTTCTAGCAATGTCAATATGGGGGCTTAGGCCAATCAATCCTTTAAGGTTTGGAAATTTCTCTCGCATTTATCTGTCCACACAAACTTAGACTTCTTTTGAGGTAGCTTGGTAAGTGGATATGAAATAGAGGTAAAATCTTTCATAAACCTTCTATAGTAACCAGCTAGACCCAATAAACTCTATATCAGTCAGTAGGAGTTAATGGCCTTGGCCAGCTTTTCACCGCTTCATTCTGGTTACGATCAACTTGCATGCCCTCTCTAGATACCACATGCCCAAACAAAGGCTATCTCATCTATCCAAAACTCACATTTATTAATCTTTGAATAAAGCTTTGGATTTGCAATACTACGCTCAAATGCTCCATGTTCTCTTGCTCACCTCGGGAATATATAAGGATGTCATCAATAAACACCATAACGACATGTCCGGATAAGGCTTAAATACTGTATTCATGAGGTCTATAAATATCGCCAATGTATTATCTAGGCAAAATAACATCACCACAAACTCAAAATAATCATACATAGTCTAGAATGCTGTCTTAGGAATGTCACTTTCTCTCACTCTCAATTGGTGATAACCAGATCTCAAATCAATTTTGAAAAAATGAGTAGCCTCTTACAGTTCATCAAAAAAAATCTCTATCCTCAATAGTGGATACTTATTATTGATGCTGACCTTATTGAGTTGCTGGTGGTCAATGCGCATGTAGAGTGACCCGGCCTTTTTCCTTACAAATAACACCAGGCACCCATAGAGATTGACTAAGTCTAATGATACCCTTCTAGCAAATACTCTAGTTGTTCATTTGACTCCTTCAACTCTGCAGGGGCCATTCTATAGGTAGGGATTAAGATAGAGTGTATGTCGAGTAAGAGGTCTATATCAAAGTCTATCTCCCTTTTGGGAGGAACACCTACTTACTCATCTGAGAAGACATTAGGGAACTCACTTACAACATGGGCCGACTCAAGAGAAGGGACTTTGGAAGAGACATATCTGACCCTCACAAAATTGTAGATGTATCCCTTGAAAATCATTTTGCGGGCTTTTTTGAAAGAAATGAACTGACCCTTACATGAAGAGTTGCTACCCTCTCATTCAGAAATTGGCTTATAAGGTAATTAGAATTTAACCTTATGGGTTCTACAGTTAATGGAAGCATAAAAAACATGCAACTAATCTATCCCAAGAATCACATCAAAGTCTACCACGAAAATCTCAACTAAGTCATATGGAATCACTATATGCAAGATGGAAGTAGGACCACTTCTATAGACTCTTCGGGCTATGATAGACTCACCTACATGGTTACTTGCCTTATAGGGCTCATGCAGGACTTAGGGACATGCATGAAACTTATATGCAAGAAATAAGAATATAAAAGACAATTTTCTCTTAGGTCTAATATTGCATATGCATCATAATAAAAAACTCTTAACATATCGATGACCACATCTGGAGCTTTTTTTACTTGTTGGTGACCATGAAGAGCATGGAATCAGTTGGTCCTTTAGGAATCTTTGGCTTGACCCCTTTAGCATTGGGGCCTTGTGCCTCCGCTCCTATAATCTTTAGCATGGTGGCCGGGCTTCCCACAAGTGAAGCAAGCATTTGACCCGGCTAGATATTCTCTTTTGCGAGGCCTCTCGCACTTAGGGAAATTTAGACTTTCGGGCTTAGGAGTGTCACGACCCAAGCCTAGGGCCTAGATGTGAAATGGTGAATGAAGAACCAGAAGGGACCCCAAATAAGCCTCTTAGCATATCAATCACACATCCTTGGTCAAGCAATAAAAGAGTCAAGCTTATAAAAGAGTCAAGCTTATAGCATAATTACATCATAGTATCTAACAACACCTCTAAGTTGGAATGGAGCGGGGCCAAGATATTCTCTGGGCTCACCCTCATAACAACAAGTGTTCAACATAAGTAGAAGTTTCAACATAGAAAGAGTAATATAGCTATTGTCCTCAAATTTGAGGACTCAACAATGCTTTTCTCTGAAGTACCGAACTAGCCACATGAAGGATGATCAAAAGGAGCTTCGATCCCTATAAAGTATGCCTTAGTACATTTGAATGACTAAGTATACGGGGTGCAATGCAACAAAGACATAAGACAATATATTCAAAATGCATAAGCATAAGCAATAGAATCCCGATGATTACTCCTTATCGATAAATAGATCGTCTACTTGCCAAGGTGAACCATACTTTACCTTAAGGGAACATAACCCATTTCGCATAAAGTAACCCTCCTTACGGAAACATGACCTATTTCAAAAAAGATTTCATGATAAAGTGCACTAGATGGATCCACTAGAATAACAAAGATAAAGTATAATCCTATGTTGGCACATTGTTTGAGGAAAGGTATGGACTCTTGAAGACAGTCCATTACAACATCCCATCCATTAGTGCCAAGCTTAATCCCATGGAATACTTAAAATTAGTCATACTTTCATCATAACAAGAATAATTTGTAAGAACATGACTTAAGTAGCTCATAAACATGCTTGACCTCTAATGGTGAGCCTAACTTGAACATCAAAGTAGATAATAATAATACATGAATCCTTGCTTTAACATGAAATGGCTCACAAGAGGTAAAAATCATGAAAATAGGGCTTAACTTGATACTTGTAAAATCATAGATACTTTTCATGAATTCAATAAATACTTGAAAGACCTTAATCATCATATAGTCATTTGACTTGTAAACATGTAATAGATCATCAATAACTTGAGAATTCTAGTCATGTCATTTTATCAAACACATGGTGGGTTCATGATACTTGTTCAAAATCATGCAACTCAAGAGTGAAATAAGATGAGTAAACTCAATGTAAATCAACCCACCAATATATAGTAAAACCCTCATGTAGTGTACCTTGAAATCAATCACAAAAGCTCATAATAGCTCATAGTTTCATAGCTCAAATCATGCACAGTCTCAATAGACAAAATCAGTTCATGGAACAAGCTTGAAATAGACATTCATACATAATCAATCAATACTTCATAAAAATCTATTTGATTTATATTCATATTTTATAATAAAAGATACCCATAGGTAATATAACTTGAAAACATGCAATTTCCATGAAAAGGGAAGGTTGGGCTCCATGGGTGAAATGACCCATGGATAAAGACCCACATACCTTAGATCTTGAATTCTTTGAGGTGAACTTCAAGTAGACTTACAGCTTAAAATGAGTCTTTGAGTCCCAAAATTGAGTTGAAATCCTTAGATTTTAATGAGAGAATTGATAGAGTCTTAGTGAGGTTTGAGAGAAGGTTTTGTGAGTTATAGAGTTGAAAAATGGCTAAGTATGAGAGATTTCACGTTTAAGTGAGCATGGGGCTATGGCCCCAATGCCCTTGGCCAAAATTAAAAAACCAAGGAAAATAATACATTGGTCCGATCCCCTAGCGGAACGCAGACCAGATGCGGAGCAACATTTACACTAGTTTGTGCCCTTGGCGTGTCGCGACCAGGGCGCGGATAAACACTCGATTGCGAAAATTAGCAAAAATTAATTTTTTCTATAGGTCTTCTAAAATCCAGATTATACTCATTTTCTACTTAATTTTACCCCTTGATTGAGAATATGAAGTCAAATTTTTGAAATCACACATGAATTTTGAGATATATGGAAATTACGATTATGGGGCATTCTGAAGCATATGTAGGGTTCTTTAAGGTGACACCCCTTTGTCCTTCCAGGGAGGACAAGTGTTGATGGATACTTTCCCATTTTGCTTTTGGTGACATTGCAATTTTTGACCACCGCCCCTTTGGTGAGAGTAATCCCACCTTTAACTCGAGCCCTCTTTGACTCCATTGCCCTTTCACGAAGCTTCTCCTCTTCAATTTGCTTCGTGTATTTCATCAAGTAATAAATGCAAATCTCTTTGACCAACATGGAGATCTTTCACTCCTTGGAAACTAACTTTGAGATACCCTAAATAAATTTGCTCGTGGAAGCCCTCGAATCTGCGACCATAAATGAGCAATACTTTGATAATTTGGTGAATTTGAGGGCATACTCCGTCATACTCATATTCCCTTACTTCAAGTTGATGAATTCGTTGACCCTCACCTCCCTAAGCTCAATGGGGAAGAACCAATAAAAAAAGCACACTTGAATTCCTCTGAACTAATAGGACCTTCCCCTTAGCCTCTCTCATTGGCTTATTGCTCATATCAGATCTTGGCGACTCCTTAGAGTTGGTAAGGCACAAACTCGTCTTTCTCTGTAGATGGAATGCTCATCATCACCACTACCTGGTATGCTCTTCAATGACCTGAATAACGTCCTCATCTGTCTTTAACCCATGGAATTTTGGCAGGCTCATCTACATAAAATCACATAATCTGAAAGCTAGAGTCGACACTTGAGGAGGTACCACTATCTGCCAATTAGACTGATTGGGCAATACTTGGGCCAATAGAGTGAATGCGGCTCTAAAACCCGCATAAGACACTCTATCATCCTATTTGAGTGGAGGGACTTATTATTCTAGAGTACATCATTGATGGGGAGCTCTTTGTGGTGGCATAATCTAAAACAAGCAAATGCCCATCATTAGTTAGTGAAAAATCTTATTCGACTCTAAAGAATGACATGAATAAGAAATAAGGGAAGACTTCCGTAAACCGTCTCATAGCCTTTCACTCAAGATAGTAGCATGCTTCACAACCTTGTATGGGACTCTATGCTATGAGGTTTGCATGAATATCCGAGGAATATTTTAAAATTATGTGCTCTGATACTCAATTTGTAAGAATATGGCCTAGGAGTGTCACGACACAACCCTAGGGCCTAGACATAACACAACGAATGGAGAACCCTAAGAGACCCCAAACAAGCCTCTTAGCATATCATATACACACCCTTAGTTGCGAAAGCAAAATAAAATGATAACAAGCATCAATAATAAAAGATAAGCGGGACTAAGGAAAGTCTTTTGTAATAATAATAGTATAAGAAGAGTCAATTTCAAAAGCATAGACAACCATGACATAATATCCAACGACACCTCTACATAGAATGAAGCGGGGATCAAGACACTTCCCGAGCTCATCCTCAAGTGAAAAGATAAGTATCTAAACTTAATAAAAAGTCTTAACATAGTATGAATGAAAATTGATAATGTCCTTAGAGTTGAGGACTCACAAAAGCTTTCTTCAATAAATCGAACTAGCCACATGGAGGAGAATAATTAACAGAGACTCCGGTTCCTACATGGTGATATTATATAGGCATAAAATATGCATTAGTACTTAGGATGTACTAAGTATGTGGGGTGCAATACGATAAAGACAAAAGCCATAATATTAAAATCCATACATATAGGCAAGGGATATAATCTCAATATGACATGAATAATTAATGCCTGTAATTAAACATACATGTAAAACATTCAAATTACACATAATAATATATGTATGTGGGAGGAGACCTTAACCTACATAGACCAAGCGAGCTACAACTTGTAATCCAAGGCATGACACCTTATTAGAATGGTGACAAGTCATGACAACCCCTCGATAAGGTGACGAGGCATGACAACCCCTTGATAAGGTGACGAGTCATGACAACTCCTCGATAAAGTGTGGTCTACTTGCCAAGGTAAACCGTATAAGGCCCCACTTGAAGGGAGAAAGATTATGAACTAGATGGATGAAATGGTAAAGCCCATTTAGGGAAATAATATGATCCTACGGAAGTACTTAGTTTAGAGACTAAAGACTTTATATAACGATCCCTTAAGTCGAGCCCGCACCTTAAGCTTCAATCAGTGCTAAGTCTAATCCCACAGAATACTTGAAATAATTTTATTCATAACATGAATAACTTGTAAGAGACATGATAGCTTGACATGAATAGCTCCTTAATGTACTTGACCTCTACTAGTGTGCTTAACTTGAATATGAGGGAAAAATAGTAATCATGCTTGACCCCTCAACTTGACAGGAATAGCTCACAAGAGAATAAAATCTTGAAATAGGGCTCAACTTGTCACTTGTAAAATCATAAATACCTTTCATGAATTAAATACATACTTGGAAGCCCATAAATTTTATTAAAACACTTGGCTTGTAAATAGTACAATAGCCTTTCAACAACACAAGAATACTTGTCATGTAAATTAATACAAAAATCTCTTATCAACATCAAGAATCCTTGTCAAGTAATTTAGTCAAACACATTGTGGACATATGTCCATGTACTTAAAATCATGCATTTCAAGAGTGATGTTGATGCTCCAATAAGAAAGCAGTCGTTGTCAGCAATTAACCTAATTGTAGGTTAGGGTTGAATCCATATAGAATAGGGGGCGTGAGTACAAGACTTTACTACTAATCATTTCAAGCATAAATAACTAAAATTTCTAAATGGTGGGGTTTTGTGATCCAAAAAAAAAAACAAAAGGAAAATTAATACTATACTACGATGATGGAAAACAACCACTTTTAAGGATAACTTGGAAATTATGTTCCCCATGGTTCGTTAACTCAATTACCGTAGATATCATAACTACAATTAGAGACTCGCATGCAGGACAGTTACTTAGGTTCTTCCCAGTCCTTTTGTGAAGGTAAAGGTTGAATTTCACCATGGTGATTGGTCGCTACCATTCCGTGCCAACTAACTATTACCTATTATCCCAGTCAACCTCCCCTTGGTCAGGTTTGGTTGATTAGACGATAACACATCAATCAAATCCTATTATCTATTTCTCTTTTCCTATTCAACATTACTTTGGTCGGGATCGTGATAGTAGGTGGAGTTTGGTGTTGTCTACCACCAAACAATAATCAATATGAAGAGAAATAGATAATACATGCAAAACCCCATTCATATAAATGCAATAAACCTAGGTTATCTCAAGTTATATACCCATGGTTCGCACAACCCCAAGTTGTGGATGCTTAGCTACTCATGGCTAAGGCAAAACAAGCAAAAATGCAAACAAATGACATGATTGAGAATTTTACCCAAGGCAATGAAGATTGAAGACACCACAAGTTGCAAACCAAAAGCTTGATAGATTAATGATGAGCACAAAGCAAGGTTTACAATCCCCAAAATTGGGTTTTCCAAGAGAAAAAGATAATCTAAGCTAAAAACCTAAGAATTTTCTTGAGAGAATATTCAAAGATGATAAAAACTTCTCTGTTTTGAATCTTCCTTTAATAAAACCCTAACTTAAACTATATATAGTGTTTTCAAAATAACCTTAGAAATTACACAAAAAAGACAGCTAGCAGTTGGTACGCCTTGCAGTGACGACTCGTAGGATGGCCTAAGAATTGTAATCGGGGTCTCATATTAGGTTCTTGGTATCTAAGACTCAACTGGTATGACCCATTAGTACGAGTCGTAGTTTGATCTATGACTCGTATGCTCCTCTCGTAGTCTCGACCTTAAGTTTTTGGTCCAATATTTTGGCTCTCTCATTCCTACTACGAGTCCACCCATAAGAGTCATAGTGAGACTTACCACTCGTAGGGGTGACCTCTACTTAGCAGATGTCTGATTGTTTTGTCTCTGTTTCTTGCTATGAAACACCCTACGAATTGTAGCTACAACTCAGAAGTGAGCCGTATGTCCTATGATTTAGCAAAATTTGTAACTTTTCTTCAAAATCATGCCAACTTAACTTTTCTGCACGAACAACACAAAAACACATAAAGACAATAAAAAGTCGCATTAAGAACTCACAAAATCCTTTGTTTTAGGCATCAAATGTGTTGTATTTTGATAACACATAAATATCCTAAACTTAGAATTGTTGCTTATCCTCAAGTGATAACTCAATCTATGCAAACAAAGAAAAATACATAGCAGTTATACTAATAGCATATACATCAACTCTTCTGATTCAGGTACCCACTTATCATTTTCAAATCCAGATTATAAAGTTACCTAGCATAACAAAACATGATGATGGATTTGGAAACCCAACTATGATAGGTTAAGGAGCATCAGCCATCCACAATCACTAGTGCAGCCATATGCTAATTAAGTAGTGCAGATGCCCTCATCAAAAAAAAGTCCCTCTTACTCACTCAAGAAGCATTTATAATTCAGGGACTGAGGAAGCATTCTCACTCTCACAATTAAAATTCATGCATACTAACTAAAACCATAAGCTTACCTCTGTACTCATCTTCGGCTTGGTGATAAAGTGGATTTGGGTCACTTTAGGACTTATCGGATTGTAACATAGGTTCAGGAGGATTTGGTATTGCATTTTAGGTATGTAGTAACTAAACGCTATCCTTGAACCATGTTTACTAGCACTTATTGCTTTCATAACCCAACCCTTTTGATTATATCCACTCTTATCCTCCTGTTTCAAACTTTTCTCGAGTGCTTTCTTTCTATTTTCAATTATGCCTCATTTCTGAACTTATTTCTTACTACTTTTTCTCAATGCAAGGTACTTTTTTTTTCTTTTTCTTCACTCAGCTCATGATTTTTTATTTCTTTCTTTATTTCTCGACTAACCTCCTCATTGTTATTACTTTACCATAATAAGGACCACCCTCAACTTAGGCTTTTACCCTGAGGTGAAGCACACAATATCCATTTCTCAAACCAGGGCCACTATTTGTAGCAACCCTCAACTTAGGCTTTTAGCCTCGATTAAGGTTCACATGTTCAAGGATAGACCAGGGCTAATATCAAGGTATTTCATCAAACAAGGTTAAGTTAGCAAGGTGTCAAGAAAGAATGAGTACATGAGAAGCTCAAAAATTTGGAACAAGGGGTTCACTCACTCATTAGGTAGGTCACTTAGGCTAAAAGTGGGTCCACTCAAATAACAAAGGCCTAAGATCCTTTCCACATCAACCACATCACCAAACCAATCTTAGAGTACTAAGGTAAGTTCTGAGTCCATACAAGATGCATGAATGCAGCAAAATAAACTCACAATCAAGTATAGACTCACAGGTCATGCTTCAAGCCACAAATTTTTTTTGCAAGAACAACACAAAACACAACAAAACCATAAAAAGTAGCATTAAAAACTCATAAAATCTTTTGTTTTAGGTATTAAATGTGTTGTATTTTGACAGCACATCAAAGAGTAAGAGACAAAGAGTAGTGAGATCAATTTATTTCAAAGTCATTCAAAAATCAATCCACCAATATTGTAGTAAAACCCTCATAATTTAAGAAAGTATCTTATTTCAAGATATATAGGGAAAATAAGTAGTTTAAATCATTCTTAATCAACCTATCTTGATAATATTCATTGTCTTTCAAAATATGGACATGGGAGCATGAAATCCATCTTAATATCAAACCCAAACAACATTTTGGCATAAAATATCATTTTTTGTAAAAACCACATAGAGGACTTATGTATAATGCATACTAATAACATCATAAACAAGAGTTCATAAATACCCCAAAATAATCCATAAATTCATAAATACCAAATAATATTTTACTTCATGATACTGCACAAAAATAACCTATAATAGCATGCATAGTAGTAATACAATATTCAAGAGTTTATAAATAATCATAAAGATTCATAAACTTCATGTAGTAGGAAAGGAGAAATGGTTGGACTTGTGGGAAGGAAGGTTCCCATAATCAAACCCACATATCTAAACCTTGAAATTCTTGAAGGAATAGTTATGGAATACTTGAGACTTGATTGGGTTCTTGAAATCTAATGCTTGTTCTTGAGACTCTTGAATCTTAATGGAGGATTAGGTGATATTTTCGAGAGGATTTGAGAGGGTTTTGAATGGTTTCAGAATTGAAGAATGGCCAAGGATGAGGGTTTTCATGTTTAAATGGGCATTTGTTATTTACCCAACTGCCCTCGAGATAAACTGGACAATTATGGAACCAGGAACACTGACTGGATGCGAACCAAATGCACAGGACCACTTTGTGTTGATCCGTGTCCAGGTCGCGTCGCGCTTGGGACATGGATGCACACTAGAAATCAACCCCGTTGCGAAAATTATTTTTCACTACAAGTCTTCCAAAATCTGGGAGTTACCTATTTTCCACTCAATTTTGCCCCCTGAACAAGAATATGAAGTTGCATTTCTAAAATCACACACGATATTTGAGATATTTTAAAAATACTATTATGGGACATTCGGAAGCACACGAGAGGTGAGTCAATATCTCCCCCTTGGGAATATTCATCCTTGGATGTCGGAGAAACATAAGTAAGATATGAAATCATGAGACTTCCAGCCTAACATTAATGCAACAAATACACTTAAACATCATTTTCAAAAAGTTTCAACATGAATGTAAAAAATCACCATAAACTTTTTACCATGAACATGAATGCATGCAAATATGTCATGAGGGCTGAAACTTAAGACTTTGAAATCATGTATAGGACTTAAATCATTACCTTTGGCTTGAGTAGAGTGGAAGCAATACGGGTATTATTTCTTCATGTCCGCTCTGACTTTCCAAGTGACACTTTTGACTTGTTGATTCTTCCAAAGGATTTTGACGGATGTCCCATCTTTGTTCCTTTTAACCTTTTCACTTGTCTATATAATATCTTCACTGGGACCTCCTCATAGGTGAAGTTATCTTCCACAATACCCATATTCTCTAAGGGTACAATAGCACTTGGGCCACTAACATACTTCCTCAACCTGGATATATGGAAAATCAGATGAACAATACACACTTCCACAGGCAACTCTAATTCATGGCCACCCTTGCCAATTATCTTCAAGACTCTATAGGGTCCCACAAACCTTGCGCTCAATTTCCTTCTTGCCAAATTGGGCCACACCTTTATGGGTGTAACTTTCAAGTATACCCAATCATCAACATTAAACTCAAAGTTTCTCCTTCTCACATCGGAGCAGGACCGCTGCCAACTTTGAGCCATCTTCAATCTCTCACTTATCAACCTCACCTTCTCCAAAGATTACATAACCAAATTCGGTCCAATCAAATCCATCTCATCAACCTCACCAAGATACCTCCCTAAAGTCTCTATATATCTTTGTAAAATCGAGAGGAATAGAATAGGATGAATCATGTGCCTGCTCCAAAATCAAATCCCTCAACCTATCAACATTAGGCACAAATAGCCTACCTTAGTACCTAAGTACACCATCTCCCCCTTGGGAGGAAACCTCTACTCTACCATCTTTCACTAAATCTTTGAATTCTAGTAAGGTAGGATCAAGGTCTTGTTTGGACTTGGCCTCTTTAATCAAAGAGGATTTAGAACCAGCAATAACCACTACACCACCATTCTCTACCTCATCCATTATCATTTCTAACCTAGCCAACTGGTGTACTTCTCTAGCCACCTCTTTGTTACCCAAAACATAAACTTTTCATATTTAGCAAACAACCTCTCATCCCTCACAATTTGCAACACCACCCTCAAATGATTCACATGCTCTTCTTCACTTCAGGAATAATTCAATATATCATCAATAAAGACCGCCACAAACATATCAAGGTAGTGTTTAAAGACCCTTTAATGAGATTTATAAATATTGTTAGTGCATTAGTTAAGTCAAAAGACATTATCACAAATTCAAACTGCCCATACCTAGTCAGAAAAGCCATCTTTGGAATATCACACTCCCGCACTCTCACATGGTGGAATTCGGACCCAAGATCAATCTTTAAAAAGTGATTAGCCCTTTGTAGTTGATTAAAAAGGTTATCTATCCTTGTTAGAGGGTACTTGTTCTTTATGGTGACTCTACTGAGTTATCAGTAGTTGATGCACATTCTAAGAGAACCATCCTTTTTCTTTACAAACAACATAGGTGCACCCTAAGGTGACTTGCTAGGCCTTATGAAATCCTTTTCCAATAAATCCTTCAATTGATCCTTCAGCTCCTTCAACTCCCTCTCGGTCGTATGATAAGGAGGAATGGAAATGGGTTGTGTATCGGGGAGAAGGTATATACTAAAGTCTATTTCCCTTTCGGGAGGAACACTGGGAAGTTCATTAGAAAAGTTATAAAGAAACTCACTGACCACTGAAACCGACTTAATGGGAAGGACTTTAGACTCAACATCGTTAACCCTTACAAGATGGTACATGCAACCTTAGAAATTAGTTTTTTCGACTTTAAGACAAGAAATGAATCTATCCTTAACCACCATATTACGACTCTCCCTCTTAAGGACGGGCTCAAAATAGAAATAAAACCTAAATTTATGGGTTCTATAATCAATGGAAGCATGATATGCATGTAAGCAATTCACCCCAAGAATAATCTCAAAATCCACAATGTGAAGTTCAATAAAATCACAAGTCAAGACTTTATGTAATGTAGACACAAGTCAACCCCTATAGACTTTTTTAGCAACAATAGACTCACCAATGGGGGTAGACATCTGAATGGGCTCACATAACAATTTGGGACATATATGAAGCTTATTAGCAACAAAAGAAGTAATAAAAGAGAGAGTGGCACACAGATCTAATAAAACATACACATCATAATCATAAACCTATAATGTACCACTAAAGCACCATGCCAAGTCTCATGACTCTTAGAGGGGTATGGTTGAGAATGTTGATAGTCATCCTCATAATTCTTAGTAAACTATGGATAATGTTTTGACTTATGATCCTTTTCACCACACTTGAAACATGCACTAGAATCGTCCAAACAATCTCTCGGATAGTACCTTCCATATTTGTGGCATGTAGGAAAAGCTTGAACACCAGTACCCTTGCCTTGAATTTGGGTCTAATAGCACCACCACCCTTGGCACTTGCACTCTTTAAGTCCATATGCGCCATGCCCTAGTAGATGATCATCTTTACCTTTCCTTGGAGTATATGGACATTCAATAATCTTGTGGACCATCCTACCACACAAAAGCATGCACCTGTGTTCCTCCAACATGTGCCACTATGATTTCTCCCATATTTTAGGCACCTAGGATGGGTCACTCTACCATTGCCACTAGGCTTAGAATTTGGAAGCCTACCTTCAAATTAATCCCTTCTTCTCCTTTCCTTTGAGGCCACCGGGCAATCTCTCATATTATGCCCAACACCGCCATACCTGAAACAACCCTCAGTGCTCGCCAAACACTTCCCATGATGCTTCTTGCCATACCCTTGATGAATGATGAAATGGATCCTTTCCTTTTTGTACTTGGGCATCGGTGAACTTATGGAAGATGTGGTACCATCAACTCGGGCCCTCTTAGCCTTCCTCTTTGAAATGCCCCAAAAATGTGCTTTAAAAATGTCTATAATCGTAATTTCCATGTATCTTAAAATTTGTGCGTGATATTAAAAATATGACATCATATTCTCGATCGGGGGAAAAATTGAGTGGGAAATGAGTATAACTCGAATTTTAAAAGACCCATCTGAAAAATAATTTTCGCTAATTTTTTATTTTTAGAGGCTATTTGCGCCCTAGCCGCGATGCGCCAGGGGTGCAGATTAGTGTTGGAATGAAGTTCGCGTCTAGTTCGCATCACGCCTAGGGTGTACACAAGTATATTATTTTCCTTGGCTTTCTATCTTGGCTAAAGGCATTGGGGTCATAGCCCATGCCCACTTATGCATAAAAACACTTATACTTAGCCATTTTTCAACTCTATATCAGTCAAGACCCTATCACTCCAAGTCTTAACCAAATATCCCATTAAAATTTCAAGGATTTCAAGCCTAACTTTGGAATTGAAGGATTCTCTTCAAGCTCTAAGTTCTCTTTAAGTTCATCTCAAGAAAACCCAAGTTTGAGGTATATGGGTGTCATCCATTAGGTCATTTCACCCATGGAGCCCAATCTCCATTTTATGAAAATTACATGTTTTCAAGTTGTATTTTCTATGGGTATCTTCTATTATGGATTATGAGTATAAATTATGTTCGAGTTTTATGAAATGTTGATTGATTATGTATTACTATCTATTTCAAGCTTATACCATGAATTGGTTTTATCTATTGAAACTATGCATATTTTGAGCTATGAAACTATGATATATTATGAGATTTGATGATGGATTTCAAGTTACCCTACATGAGGGTCTTACAATATGTTGGTAGGTTGATTTGTATTGAGTTTTATCACATTATTTCATTCTTGAATTTTATGATTTTGAACTAACATCATGAACCCACCAAGTGTTTGATAAAATGTCAAGTCAAGAATTCTCAAGTTATTGATAACCTATTTTATGATTTATATGTCAAGTGACTATATGATGATTAAGGGCTTTAAAGTATGTATCGAATTTATGAAAAGTATCTATGATTTTACAAGTATCAAGTTAAGCTCTATTTCAAGATTTTACCTCTTGTGAGCCATTCATGTTAAAGCAAGAGTTCATGTATGATTATGATGTACTTTCATGTTTCAAGTTAGGCTCACCATTAGAGGTCAAGTATGTTTAAGAGCTACTCATACCATATTTCTATGTTTCTTACAAGTTATATAAGTTATGATTATTTCAAGTATTTTGTGGGATTAGACTTAGCACCGATAGATTGGATGTCGGCATGGACTATTTTCAAGGGTCCATACTCCTTTTCTCAAACTATGTACTAATATAGGATTATGGTTTACCATTGCTATACTTTAGATCCATTTAATTGTACTTTATCATGAAATCTTCCTTGAAAGGGGACAGGTTCCCATAATGAGGGTTACTTCTCCAAAATAAGACGAGCTCCCGTAAGGTGAAGTATGGTTTACCTTGGCAAGTAGACCACCTCTTTACCGATGAGGGGTAATCTTTGGGATTCCAAGTTCTAGCTCGCTTTGTCTTACTTTTCTTAGTTAGGTTCTTTTCCCACACATATATTATGTTCTATGCAAGTTGAATGATTTACAAACATATTTTACTTCATGCATTGACCATGCATGCTATATTGAGATCTCACTTATCTATTACTTATTACTATGCATTTTGAATATATTGGCTTATGTCTTGTTACATTGCATCTTACATACTTAGTACATTCAGATGTACTAACACATACTCTGTGCCCACATGATATTACCATGTAGGAACCAAAGCTCCACTTGATCATCCTCCATGTGTCTAGTATGATCTATTAAAGCAAGCCTCGATGAGTCCTCAAGTTTGGAGACACCATCTCTACTACTCTTGCTATATTGAGACTTCTTTTGTTGAAAACTTGTTATTATGAGGGTATGCCTGGAAAGTGTCTTGGCCCCCGATCTATTCTATGTTTAGAGATATTGTTGGAATATTATGATGTATTTATGCTATAAGCTTGACTCTTTATGCTTTTATGATTATCAAAGACTTCCCTTTGTCCCACTTTCCCTTGTTTATATCTTTTGTTATTGTTATTTTGCTTCCGTGACTAAGGATGTGTGATTGATATGCTAGGAGGCTTGTTTAGGGGTCCCTTCTGGTTCCCCATTCACCGTGTCACGTCTAGGCCCTAGGCTTGGGTCATGACAAAGTTGGCATCAGAGTACTAAGTTGTTAATGGTCCTTGGAATCTAACACATCACGTCAATTAGAGTTCTATTCATGGTTGTGAAGCACACCACAACTATGAATGGGAGGCTATGAGGCATTTCAAGAAATGTTTTACATCTTCATGGTCTATATCATACTTGAGATGTAAGTGTAAGGCTTTTTCCCCTAATGAATGCTCTTTGTTATTCTAGATCATGCCTGTTTCAAGAGGAAGACTAAGGAGAGTTTGTACAACTAAGGAGTAACTGGCCCCTCCCACTCCTCAAGCTTCTCAAGGTGGAGGCGTAGACCAAGATGAGTTCAAGATATTATTGCATTGTTCGCTCATGCCATGAACAACCAAATCAACCAAGGAGCCCAATCCCCTCATGCTTCCACTCTGGCTTCTAGGGTGAGGGATTCACTAGAATGAACCTACCAGAGTTCCATGGATCCAAGATGGATGAGAATCTCCAAGAGTTCATAGATGAGGTGTATAAGGTGCTATCCATCATGGGGGTTAATTCAGAGAAAAAGGAGGAGTTGGTGGCCTACCAACTCAAAGGGGTGGCTCAAATTTGGTTTACACAATGGAAGTCAGAGAAAGGGAATGATGATGCTATCTCTTGGGAAGAGTTCAAAGCTGCATTTCTCAACTGGTTCTTTCCTATAGAGCTAAGAGATGCTAAGATGATGGAGTTTATGAACCTTAAGTAAGGTTCCATGAGTGTGAGGGAGTATTCCCTCAAGTTCAACCAACTCTCCTAGTATGCCTCACATTGGGTGCCGAGCCGAGATCAAGGATGACCAAATTTGTGTCAGGTGCATTCGACTTGGTTAGTGAGGAGTGCCATACCACCATGTTAGTAAGTGATATGGATTTTCCTGCCGCATGACATATGCCGAACAACTAGTTTGGGAAAAGCTTAGAAAAAGAAGAAGTGGTGAGTCTAAGAGGGCTCGTTTTGAAGGTGATTTCCAAGGTTCCAAGGGTGGCCGATTTCCTCAAGGCCATAAGTTCCAAGCCAAGGGTCTTCTAACAAGATTCCAAGGTGGTAATGGAGGAATGGTAAAGCCTAGATGTCCAAGGTATGAAAAGAATCATAATGGTCCATATTTGAGGAATTCTAATGCTTGCTTTGGTTGTGGTGAGATGGGTCACAAAGTTATTGATTCTCCTCATTCTCAAAACAAAGGTAGAGATGGTTGTCCACAAGGCCAAGGTGCAAATGCGGGTCAAAGGGGAAGAGGAGGCCAACAAGGGGGTGCACTAATGTAAAATAGATTCTATGCTCTTCAGGGGAGGCAAGGGGTGAATGAGGTGCTTGATGTCATCATCGATATGTTAAAGGTTTTTTATTTTGATGTGAATACATTGATGGACTCAGGTGCCACTCTTTCTTTTATTACTCCTTTTGTTACCAAAAAACTTCATGTTAGTCCCAAATTGTTGTGTAAACCTTATGAAGTGTCTACCCCCATTGGTGAGTCCATTATTGCTAAAAAAAAAGTCTAGAAACTATCCCATGTTCATTTTGCATAAACTTTTACCTTGTGATTTTGTTGAATTAGATATGGTGGATTTTGATGTCATTCTTGGGATGGATTGATTGCATGCATATTACTTCTATTGATTGTACAACTCGTAGGATTAAATTCCATTTCCCCAATGAGCCCATCCTTGAGTAGAAAAGTCGTGATGTGGTGGTCAAGGATAGGTTCATTGCTTGTCCTAAAGCGCAAAAGTTGATTTCTAAGGGTTGTTGTTGCGCTCCAATTTCGAACCGATCGAAATAGCTCGTAACATCTTCTGGTTGTACTCTTGGGTTTTTGGAAAAAATTATTTAGAGTCGCCACCTAATTTTAAGGAAAATATTAGGAAACCTACTTATGAAAAATGTAGATGTGGACTCTGTTTTGATTTGCGAAAATTAGTAGAATTCTAGGTAAGAGTTTTAGTTACATGAGGGGAAGGTGTTAGGCATCCCTCAGAGTCTGTACAAAGATATTCCTCAAACTTAGTTTAGGAAATAAATTTGTGACAAATTATCTAATTATTATTCTCAAAATAAATGACAAAAAAAATGATTAATTTGAGTTGAAATAAAATAAAAGGTATGTCATATGTATTGACCGTAATATCCGTGAAAGTTATAATAATGCTATATTATTATTATTTTTTATACATAAAAGTAAATAACCACTATAGAAAATAGATAAACTTGAAATGCTTGAGAATTTATATATTGGAAAAATATAAACGCATGTTTAAGATTATAAGGGGTAAATAAACCTATAAAATTTATCATACACAATTCGTGGAAATATTGGGTGTGAAAACTTATCATTTTATTTACAAAATCCATATGAAGGATGAAATGGGATAATGTTGGGTAGATAACTATATATATATTGTACTAAATATGGTAGGGCATAAAATCTTATATCTTTATCTATTAATAAAGATCATTCGTAGAAATAATAATGTGTAGAAAATGATATATATATATAAGGTAAGATAAAATATGTACCTCGCATATGACGTATACATATACATACCTTGTATTATCGAACCTATTAAGAAAAATCTTGAATCTCAAAAGGTTATATTAAGAAAATAGCATAGTACTCTAGTTATTACTTTTTAGAAAAGATATAACGATTTGAAGAAATTAGTCGAAGAAATGTAAAATTCTCAAAGACATTTTATTTTATTGTTTGAAGAAAAATTCATTAAAAGATTTAAAATGACCCTAAATGAAAACATTAAATTATATTTGAGAAACTAACTTAAAACCTAAACTGGCTTAGTTGCGGCAGTCTGTTCTATGAATATGATACTAAATTCATTAGCAAATAATACTAATCACAAAATAATCTTCAAAAATATAAATAAAGTTTGGTTATGTATCCATATTCACATAAGGAAAATATTAATCGATTTGTAATAAAGAAATGTAATCAAATGGAGACGGAGAAAGCCAAGGGACATTGACTCCTAATTTATGAGACTCCGAGTATGATGATGATCCTAATAGTTGCTGGCCCATGCATTGGGCCAAAATGAGTTCCAAAAATAGAAACTTCAGCTCCCGAGGTGTTCATGCAAATAAAGAGAAGAGAAGGATTAGCGTCGATAAAAATAAGTAATTAAGCAAGTCAATTAACTCATATGATCTACTCATAAACTTATAAGATTCATACACATCTTATGATATTAAAAATAAGAATGATGTAACAATTTGAGAACCAAACAAAATAAATGGAACTGTAAGTTAAAGCATATTTCTTCAGCTTATTTACTGTTGCAGCAAATACAAGACTTTATAAGAGAAAGAAAAAGAACAAACATTTAAAGACAACAATAGACATGATCAAGTGTTTAAGTAGTGGGAAGTCTTATGGGCAAAAATTGAATTCAAACATCTGCCAACTAATCATCCGTATTGAACAATGATACATTTTCCAAATCAAAACAAACCTATCCATGAAACAAAATAAATTAATTTGACAAAGAGGAAATAGTCGACTGAATAAACTAACAGCGAAGAGGAAAGAAGAATAAAATGATAACTCAAAAGTTTGCCCAGTTTGGTATTAGAAAGATACTCAATGTTTTGAAATAAAGTAGGAATGAACAAAGTTCTACTATTACAAGCTATACACTACTAGAAGTCAATTTCCTAAGAGAAAAGCTAAAATCAAACATACCCTTGGGACCGTTTAAAAGTAAAACTGAATCACCATATCTCTTCAATGAATTAAAGCAAAGAGAAATATTTTTTCAAACTACTAATCATCCTATTCGAAACCAACTAATCTTTTGACCAAGATACTGAAATAATGAGAGCTACAAAAAGATCAATGATAATAGTGAATGGGAAAGCTATGATTAACAAGACAAGAGAGGATTTTATGAATATCGAGTATAGTAGAGGAGCATCAGGAATCTACAATCAGCTTGGTAAATCAATAAGCAGTGAGTGAATTATTTTATTTCAATAAACTAGTGAAGCAAATTAGAAAACAGATCGAGAGCCATAACCTCTAAATCCAATAAGTATATTGACAATATCTAATTTTCAGCTAATTAGAGAAAGATCTAAATCCAAAATGTATATTGATAAGGAGTGTATTGATAAAATACAGAGAGATAAAAAGAAGAAAACTAGTTAATTTCACGTAGAATAAGCTAAAGTTTGGGCCATAGCGGCTAATACATGAAAACTAAGAAGATGATCATTTGCGACTAGAAAAACTTGAAATCCCTAAGACACCCCAAATATTGAGCAACAAACACAAAATCAAGATTTAATTAAAGCAATCAATCTTTACGATTCTCAAAATGTCTTGATCATTAATGAACACAATAATAGCGATAAATCAATATCAAATCCTCGCAACTAAGCATTTCAGTTAAAACAAATTTTGACATAAACATGAAAGATTGTGAAATAGCTTCAGGATTTTTCCATATTCGAAAACTTCATATGATACTTAAAACAAAACTAAGATGAGCGAGATGAGAGTGTTACCTTCTTTGGAGCAGGAACTGGGACGAGACAAACCCAAAGAGAATTCCACCACCGCTAATAGAACCTTGTATATGCTTTGTTGATTCTGAAATCAGCAAACTTTTGGCTTCGAAGTTGTGTAAGCTCGCCTAAAATTAGCTTGAGTATAAAAAATAGGAAGTTTTAGTGTTCTTGAGGATGAAGTTCGATGCCCCAAATAATGGACAAAGAAAGATTTGTACAGTCCAAAAACTCAGGGTGAAATCCAAAAATTGCGGATGAAATTTTGAATTCAAATCTTCGATAATCATTATGTCTTCCACTTCTATCCGTTAATTGTGGATCAAAAGGTCATCAACGGACAAAGGATCCCACCATTCTACAATCTTTTCAAATTGGCTTATTGAGGAAACTTTGGTAGGATTTTGGGGGTGTAGAAGAAAGAAGAAGAAAAGGAAGTTGGGAGCGTATGGAGGGTGAAGGTGAATGTCCGGAAAGAGATTGGGCTATTGGCATTTTGGTTTGCTAGCTGTTCTGGATGAGGAAGAAGGTATGTGCAGGTGTGTATGCGTATGGAGGAAAGAAAAAGAACTGGGGGCACGTGTAATCTACACGCCTATATAAAATAATGTATGCAGTGTGTATGTGTATATGTCGGCTAAGAAAAAGAAAATTGGGGCATAGAATCAAACGAAGAGATATATGACAATGAGGTTTTAAGCTGGCCACATAAAAGATTTCACAGAAGGATATTTTCATAAAGCTACAATAATAAAACTTTAAAATGTAAAAGAAGATGATTAAATTCAAATAAATCTAAGACGTAATGATAAAAAAAATATTCTTTCTCATTATAATTATGAAAGTTCATTTTGAAAATGTTTTACCAAGAATTGCTCTTGGTGACCCAATTTATTAGTTTATTTTATTCTATGACAAAAATTTCCATATTTTAAATATAGACGTCTAATACAATGAAGATTTTGTCACGAGATGAATTAATACTAGTTGATTAAAGAACTTATTAAAATCAACAAAGTGAAATAAGTAGCTTAATTATCAATTAAAAGAAATTTATAACTCAGATAAAATAATTATCAAAATAATAATAATAATAATAATAATAATAATAATAATAAAACAATAATAATAATCTTTTGAGGTAATTTTAGTTTGATTTTTTTTTCTTGAAAAGAATGTAAAAATAGAGTGAACTAAATCTGTAA
>JAOTQJ010165836.1:0-26546 GCA_025642045.1 Solanum sejunctum | reverse complement strand
CTTGGACCAATCAAAAACTTCCATATACACTTTGACCCCACCTCAATTTATCCTTAAGGACCAAACTTAGAAGAAATGTTACATTCGGTCCCAAACTTTATTAAATCGAGCCAATTAAGGACTTTCGGGGTTTAAGTTAAGTTTTGAGTTCTAACAATTGGGTTTCATGAATAGGGTCTTAAAATCCTACCTTGATATGTATATAGTGGTCTCTAGCGATGAGGTATTGATTTGCTTAGAGCTTGTGAATCATTTGAGGGTAGTGTTGAAAGACTTGGAGGATGAGAGGTTGTTTGCTAAATATAATAAGTGTGAATTATGGGCAAAAGGGTGGTTAGAACTCCTTAAGAATTATGATATGAGTATGCATTATTTCCTCGCTAAGGCTAATGTTGAGGTTGGTGCTCTAAGTAAGGTGCCTATGCGTAGGATAGCATATGTAGATTATGGTTAAAAAGGAGACTAGTAGGGTTAATCAGTTAGTTAGGTTGGAAGTTAGGTTGAGAGAAGTTGACAATAGTAGTATAGTGTTCTTGATGGTTCCAAATCTTTTTGGGTTAAGAGGTCTAGATTAGGTAAGGCCTTGATTCCGCCTTATTAGAGATGAAAGTTTTGGGTGAGAAGGTGACCGAGTGTAGGTTGTCTCCCAAGGGGGAGATGGTGGTTATGGTACCTAGTGGGTTAGGTGTATTTAAGGTTGATAATTGAGTTGAGGATTATGAGTCCTTATAGAGTGTAGAGGGAGGTTAGTAAGGTTGCATAAGTTTGGGAATTGCCTATGGTAGGGGTATGGTTTATACGGTTTGTCATGCTTCTAGGTTGTGGGGATGTATTGGTGACTCTAGTGCTATAACACTCTTTGAAATTGTGGGTGATGTGGAGGACAAGTTAGCTTAGGGAAGGTCCCGGTGGAGGTGTTGGATGGATGAGTGGAGAAGTTGATTAAAGAGGATGCGGTATTCATTAAGGCCCTCTTGAAAGGATCCATCAAGTCAAAGATGTCTCCAAGGAAGCCAAAGCGATCTTATGGGGGCAATATTCATACCTCGTTCACTCTAATCAAGCCTAAGATAGCAACTAGGTTCTTCATGTGATTTCAAGTCTTGTATTCCAGCTCCATGTCATTCATATGCATTCATGTTTAAGTTGGCAAAATTATGATGAATTTACACTTATGTTGAGATCTTGAAAACGTTGTTTTAATGTGTATTGTTGCATTCTTGTTGGGGCTGAATTATTTATGATTGTTGTTGTCTTATACATTTCTTTTTCATTCGAGGACGAATGATCCCAAGGGGGAGATATTGAATGACCCCAAAAAGTGACCGAAAATGTGTCTCGAAATGCCTAAAATTTTAAATTCCATATGTCTCCAAATCCATCTATTATTTCTAAAATCCGATTTCATATTCTTGTTTAAGGGATCCAAAATTAGCGGAAAAAGGGTTTAACCCCAATTTTAGAGCAACTATAGCAAAATTTGATTTTTCAAAAATTTTAATTTCCAGAGGTGGTCCGCAACAGCTCCGCGACGTGCCTCTATCGCAGAATAGTGTTAATTTTGCCCAGTTTTGTTTTCTCAGTCCAAGACTTTTAAGTCTTGGGCCTAAGTATTCCCAAGTGTGTTTTTACTTATATTTAGTCTTATGTCACCCTCATATCACACAAAACATTTCCCATTACTCACTCAAACACTTAGACTAATATTTATCTCAAGATTCAAGTCCCAAAACCCTCATCCAGATCAAAGGAATTCCTTCAAGATTCAAGTCTCCATTAAAGCCTTCTTCAAGAAATTCTTCAAGATCAAGGTATGTGGGTTTATTTCATCGGTTTCTTTCACCCATGATACCCAAGCCTCCTTTTACATAAATTGCATGATTTAAAGTTGATTTACAAATGGGTCTTTATTATTATGAAATTCAGTTCACATTATGTTAAAGCTATGAAGAGTTGTGACCGTTTTGCTATATTTTGAGTTATAAATCTTTGATCTATTGTAAGATTTGAGAAGGGGATTTGATGTATATGTCTTGAGTATGTTGCAAGGTGTTGATTGATGGACTTACAATGGATTTTCTTGTATGGTTTCATTCCTATATTTCATGGTTTTGTACTAGCATTGCACACTCTAAAAGTATTTAATAAAATGTCCAGATGTGGTTTCTGGAGGAATTAAAGGCCCAAAGCATGAGATATGATATTAATAGTTATATGATGATGAAATGAGCTTATGTATATGATATACTCTATATAAAGTGTTGCATTAGACCATACCCGATCCGGGGGGACAAGAGCCCAAGTAACCATTTTGGGGGTTTATAATCATTAACCATGCGAGGGATTTATACTTCGTCACTGTGTTAGTAAGGTGTGATTACCATCAACCATATGAGGGGTTTATACCACACAACCACCAAGGGGTTTATACCTTGACCAGCTAGCTTGGCCTCTTCTACACATATGATATTCTATATGAGCATGAGTTACTTAAGCATGTTTTTCTTAAGCATTGATCATACATGTCATATTGTATATTATGCCTATTGCTTTATATTATGCATTTTGGTTATGATGCCTATCTATTATTGCATTGCATCCAATATATTTTAGTACATTCAAACATAGTAATGCATACTTTATGCCTACATGATGTCACCATGTAGGAACCGGTGCCCAAGTCGATCCTCCTCCTCCACGTGTCTAGTTCAATGCTATTCAAGCTAGTTAGTGAGTCCTCTACTTCGGGGACCTAGTCTATGTTTCTTTTATTATGTATTGAGATATTCACCTTTATTGTTTATTTTGACTATGAGGGTGAGCCCGGTTACTTTGTCTTGGCCCCTGCTCTTATCTATGTAGTAGAGGTGGTTGTTGGACATTTTATGTACCTATGAAATGAGTTGACTCTTGTCTCTTGATTATGATGATATGGAAGTGCTTTCCCTTATCCTTGTTTTCCCCATTCATTTATCTCTTGATGCTTGATTAGTATTTTCGTGATCAAGGATGTATAATGATACTCTAAAAGGCTTGCGTGTGGTCCCTTCGGGTTCCCCTTACTCCGTGTCATGTCTAGGCCCTAGGCTAAGGTCATAACAATGAATTCATCACATATATACATTCATTTTATCACCATATAGTCACTTGACTCATAGTGCATGCAATAGATCATCAACAACTCAAAAATCCTTAACCAGACATTTTAACAAACACTTGGCGAGTCTGTAATGCAAGTTCAAAATAATGTACTTCAAGAGTGAAATCATATGAGAAACCTTAATGTAAATCAACCCACCAACACTTGGTAACACCCTCATGCAAGATTCATTGAAATCCTTCATCAAATCTTATAATAGATCATTAATTCATAGCTCAAAATATGATTAAACACTTGGTATTTTATGAAACCCCAACATAGTTTATAGTCAAATTCATAATAAGAGATACCCATAGATAATTCAACTCGAAAACATGGAATTTACATAAAAAAAGATAGATGGACACCATGGGTGAAAGGACCTAATGGTTGAAACCCACATACCTCAACTTTGGGGATTTCCTTGATGAAGATTTGAATGAGAACTTGAAGCTTGAATGAATTACTAGAGATCCGAAAATGAGTTTGGAACACTTGAATTTGGATGAAATATTAGGCTAAGTGTTAGAGAGGGTTTTAGGGAATGTATTGAATGATATGGGGTTGAACAACTACTAAGTGTAGGTATTTTATGCATAGGAGGACATAGGCCCAAGACCCTAAGGCCTTGGACCAAAACAATAAAACTAGCAAAAAAACAACACTGGTCCACGCCCTGGCCGTGTCGTGCAGGGGTGTGGATCCTCTTTAGATAAGGAATTTTTTTAAAAGTTATTTTTTCTACGATTGCTCTAAAATTGGGGTTAGACCCATTTTCCACTCGATTTTGCCCCTTGATCACGAATATGAAGTTAGATTTTTGATATCGCGCACGAATTTTGAGATATATAAAAATTACAATTATGGCCATTTTTGAGGCATATTTTCAAGCACTTTTTGGTGCATTTCAAGAAACCCAAACACTTATTCAAAAATTCACAAAACTTACCTGGGCCCACAAGCCCTATTCACGATGCATAGTGGTATCTATGGGCCATAAAGTTGGCTCGTGGATTGGATGCATAACTTTTTATTCGCTAGAAGCATTTTACAAGATGGTGTATGGGTTGTAGAGTGATGTACAACCTGTAGACCCAGTCGTACAGGCAATTCTTAATGCCTTTGAGCCAAGGATGACTAACTTAGCCATGTATCTGCACATTATTCACAGAACATATTGTTACCCAATATGCAACTAGCCGATTGTCCAAAATTACAACCTAAAGTGAAAAAGCAAACTACCCATAAGTAACAACAACTAAAGTAAATTTACAACTACTACTATTACATTAAAAAACTTAGGTTGCCTCCAAAGAAGTGCCTAATCTATTGTCATGACACGACTTGGACAACTTGGTTACTCAAACTTCACCAAGTGCCCAAACTTCGATCTTCAGATCATCTGGCCTCTTTATAGACTGAATTATATTGAATACAACTTCTTCATTCAATCTAAACCTGAGTTAACCAGATTTCACATCCACTAGTGCTCAATCAATGGCTAGGGATGGCCTTCCTAGTATGATTGGGACATCAAAGTTGACTTCACAATCCAGGATCACAAAGTACATGGGGAATATGAATTTTTCAACTCTGACAAGCACAACATAGAGTATCACCATAGGCTTCTTAACCATACAATTAGTCATTAACAACCGTATGCTTGTCTAAGTAGGGGCTCCCAAGCCTTGCTTCTTGAAGATCACAAGGGGTATTAGATTTTTGCTGGCATCGAGATCATATAATGCCCTCATGGACTCTACATATTTAATAGTGTAGAGTATGGTAAAAGTTTCTAGATCTTCTTGCTTTTAAACCAAGGACGTCATAGCAATTGCACTGCAATTTTGAAGCTCTTGGGAGAGCTCCTGACTCACAGTGTGCTTCTTTGTAACCAGGTCCTTCATGTAATTCGCATACCCTGGCATCTTCTAAAATTCCTCAATGAGAGGGATGTTGATAGATAGTTGTTTCAGCAAGGAGAGAAAGTGCTTGAACTTGCCTTCCTCCTCCTTCTTCTTCATTCTCTGAGGTGAGAGAGGAGGAGGCCTATGAATGAACTTTAGTTTCTGTGGCATATCTGCAGCTTCACTAACCCTATCCTTTCCGCATACATCTCTAGTATTTATATCCTTGACCTCAACTATCTACTCTCGAACATCGTCCTCATCAACCAGCATGGGAGGATCAATGGTACTCTTGCCACCACGAGTAGTCAGCACCATGCATGCCCTTCATTCTATAGATTCCGAACTATGTTGCTAAGCAGTGTACCACACTGACGCTAATTTCATTGAGCTGGCACTTGACCACACTACTGCTCAAGCTGCTTGATGGAAACAAAATGAGACTTGATTTTCTAATTTATGCTAGAGATATCAGATTTCATCACCCTCAGAGTCTCATCCTATGTCTCAGCTTTCTTCAATAGGCGGTCAAACATCTCCTTAACTTTGGAACTACTAGTATTGGTGTTGCAGTGGTGTGGATACACATAGAGACCATTTTTGTAACCATCTTTGTATCCCCAATCTGCATCTCTATCTTGGCCTTGATTCCTCTCATAGTAACCTCTGCAATTGTCTCTGAAAGCTCCATCTCGATTGAAGTTCTTACCTTGATTTCCTTGACCTTAATGCTAATAGTTGCAATTGGACCCTTGGGTGTTGGTACAGAAACTCCTCCATCTGATCATTAAAAAAATATGTATCCTCATCACAATAAGGCTCATCATACATAGGTGGACATGGAGGTTGATGAACCACTATATTGACACGCTCTTGGTTCTGTTTCATCATTACCTCCATACTTATGTGAATTCAGGCAAACTCTTGCATAATCTCCTCAATAATCTTTGCTTACTTTGAACCAACACTTATAATACACAAACTCTTGCTTGATACTTGGTCTCTCTACCTTTATGCATGATTAGTATTGACTACTCTCTCCATTCACTCTGAGATCCTTGCAAATAGTTGATCCAAAGCTTGACTGTTTTTATCAAGGGCATGGTAGAATATCTCCCCAAAGGCATCATCAACTATCTTGTGGTCAGGGACACTCCTCAACCATTTGGTGAACCACTCTCAAGTATTACTGATCGAATTACCAGGAAGTTGCTCAAAGTTGAGCTTCTTCGATCTAGGAAAGTACCTCTCCAAAAAGACCTTCTATAAATCTACCCAACTAGTGATTCAAAATTGAGGTAGCTCAGATAGCCATAATATTGCATTGCCCGTAAGAGAATGGGAAGACATGAAGTCCCGCGGCATCTATAGACAAATTCTGTGTTTCCATCACACTCTTGTAGATGAGTGCAACATTGTGCAGGTGGCTATGAGGATCCTCCAATAGTAAGCCCCCAAATAGCCCACGGTTCTTCAGCATCTAAAGCAACCCACTCGAGACTATGAAGCTTGTGTCCGTCGGTAGTTCTAGTAACACAAAATCTCCAATCACCTCCATGGTCATAAGATTTAGCCTGTATTAGTTCCATTGGTAAGCATTGGTGTTAAAATCCTGAGGTTGTGGAGCAATGTCCTCAAGAGAAGGTGGGTTCTTATAATCATCATTTTCATTCTCATTCCTGTCCAGGGCTACATTGGCCGCGTTATTGGTGTTATCTTGGGTCATTCTTCTCAACGTTCTCTTCTGGGTCAAAAAGAGTTAATGGATTGCCTTGACTCCAGGTGTTGGGCATATACTACACTTACACCCTGTAATAAAAAAACAAAAATAAAACAAAAATATGAAAAATAAGGATTAACACCCAAATCACTTATGACATAACTAAGTCTAGTCGTATTCCCTATTAACAGTGCCAAAATATTGATGTTGGCCAAATTACACCTTCTTTTAGAGTATAAGCGAACATTGTCAAGAAATAAAACCAAACAAAGGTTAGGATCGAACCCACAGGGAATATATAGACTCAAAAGAATTCAATGACTCAATTTGAGTGGTTAATCGACTTACTTCCCCAAGGGGAGTTTGTAATAATCAATAAAACAATAAAACTAACACATAAAAAAGTGAAAACAATATAGAGAGGAACTAAGATATTGTGTTCCCCATAATTCCCTAACTCAGTATCATTGGGCAACCAAATTCTTTCTAGTGTGCGCAAGCAGGAAGGTAAGTTATGTTCACCAAGCCCTATGGTCAAAGGTTAGAGGCAAATTTTACTATAGGACTTGGACCATCTCCATAGTGTGTATCACTAACCTATACCTATTAGTCCTAGTACAACCTCCCCTTGGCCCAGTTTGGTTGATTAGATGAGAATACATTAATCCTGTTAATTACTGTCTTTTCCTATTGATTACTATCTTGCTCCAAATAGTAACAATAGATGATTTCTAATATGGGCCACCACCAGAAAATATGCAAAACCAAAACAGTCAATTAATACATGCATGCATACTTTCCAAGAATTATGAATTATCCAGTTTTACCTTGATAGTTCTTTATGGTTCTCACAACCCTAGTTGTTGTCACAACCTTAAGGCCTAGATGTGACATGACAGATAGGAATCCGAAGGGACCAAAATTAGACTCTTAGCATATCAAGCACACATCCTTCATCACAGAAGCAAAGTAAACAACAATAAGAGATATAATAGAAAGGGAAGTGGGACTAAAGGAAGTCGTTGATAATCACAAAAGCATAAAGAGTCAAGATCATAGCATAACTATACCATAATATCCAAAAATATCTCTATCATGGAATGGAGCGAGGGCAAAACACTTTTTGGGATCACCCTCATAGTAAAAATAATTCAACATAAAGAAACATCAAAATAGAAAGAGTAACGTAGATAGTATCCTCAAACTTGAGGACTTACCAAAGCTTATCTCCAAAGTAGCGAACTAGCCACTTGGAGGATGATCAAAAGGTGCTCTGGTCCCTACTTTGTAATATCATGTAGGCATAAAGTATACATTAGTACATTTGAATGTACTAAGTATGTAGGATGCAATGCACTAAGACATAGGCCAATATAGTCAAAATGCATAATAATAAGCAATAGATAAGTAAAATCTCAATATAGCATACATGCTCAATGCTTGAAATTAAACATGCTTGTAAATCATTCAACTTGCATAGAACATAATATATGTGTGGGCATAGACTTTAACTGATAAAGAATAAGACCAATTAAGCTACAACTTGGAATCCCGATGATTACCCCTCATCAGTAAAAAGGTGATCTACTTGCCAAGGTAAACCATACTTCACCTTAAGGGAGCTTGTACCATTTCAGAGAAGTAACCCCCCTTGCGGGAACCTATCCCATTTTATGGTAGATTTCATGATAAAGTGCACTAAATGGACCCACTAGTATAGCAAGTGTAAAGTATAATCCTATGTTGGCACATAGTTTAGGTAAAGGAGTATGGACCCTTGAAGATAGTCCACGCTGACATCTAATCCATCATCGGTACTAAGTATAATCCCACGAAATACTTGAAATAATCATAACTTGTATAACTTGTAAGAAATATAGAAACATAACATAAGTAGCTCTTAAACATGCTTGACCTCTAATGGTGAGCCTAACTTGAAACATGAGAGTATACCAATAATACATGAACCCTTGCTTTAACATGAATGACTCACAAGAGGTAAAATCTTGAAAATACGGCTTAACTTCATACTTGCATAATCATAGATAATTTCATGAATTCATAACATATTTGATTGCCCATAGTCAGCATGAAGTCACTTGACTTGTAAAATATGTAAATAACTTTAGAATTCTTGACTTGACATTTCATCGAACACTTGGTGGGCACAAATGAGTACATGTTCGAATCATGCAAAATGCAAGAGTGTAGATCATGAAATAGTGAAATTAATGAATCTTAAAGTCATGTAAATTTGCCCACCAATATCATGGTAAAACCCTATCATGGGTAACTTATAAATCATATCAAAATTTTTTAATAGTTCATAGATTTCATAGCTAAAATCATATATAGTCTCATAGACAAAGATTTATTCATAGTATAAACTCAGAATAGATATTCATGCATAATTAACAATATTTTATAAAATCCCAACATATTTCATGCTCATATTTCATAAAAATAGATACCATAAGAAATACAACTTGAAATCATACAATTTTAATAAAATAGAAAAAGTTGGGCTCCATGGGTGAAAAGAACCCGTAAATGAAACTCACATACCTTAAACTTGGGTTTTTTTGATATAAACTTGAAGGAGACTAGAAGATTGAATGGAGTTCTTGAGATCTAGAGTTAAACTTGAGACACTTGAATTTAGATGAAAAATTTTAATAAAATAGTTGAGAGGTTTTAGAGAGGGTTTTTGAGTGATATGGAGTTGAAAAATAGATAATATATGATACTTCACACGTAAATGGGAGTGGGGCCATGAACCCAATGCTCCAAGGCTAAAACAAAAAAAATAATGAAGTGATAACACTACTCCACGATGGATCCATGTCGCGAAGCCATCACATAACCTCATTGTTTTTGAAAAATTTTGCAAAAATCATTTTTTGCTATGGTTCTTCTAATATTCGGGTTATACCCATTTCCCAATCAATGTTGTCCCCTAATCGAAAATATGAAGTCAAATTTTTGATATCACACACTAATTTTGAGACATATGAAAATTATGATTATAGGCATTTTCGAAGCACATTTTTTAGGCGTTTCAATATCTCCCCCTTGGGAACATTCATCCTCGAATGTCAAAGAAACATGTATAAGAGAAGTAATCATGAAGATTTCAGCCAACATGAATGCAACAAATACACTTAAACATTATTTTCAAGAATCTCCACACAAATGTCAGAAAATCACCATAAACTTGTTACTCTGAACATGAATGCATGCAAAGTGACATGAGGGCAGATACTTAAGGCTTGAAATCATAGATAGGACTAAATTTGTTATCATAATCTTGAATAGAATGAAAGAGGCATGAATATCGCTTATTCAAATCTGCTCCAGTTCCCCAAGTAACACTCCTGACTTATTGATTCCTCCTAAGAACCTTGATGGATGCTATGTTGTTGTTTCTCAACCTCTTCACTCATTTATCCAAAATACCTACTAGGACTTCCTTATAAGTCAAATTATCTTCTAAGACACCCATAACATCTAAGGGCACTATAGCACTTAGATCATCAACACATCTCCTCAACCTAGACATATGGAGGGTCGGCTGAACCGTTTTCATATACATAGACAACTCAAATCCATAGGCAATCATATCAATGTAATACCCTACACTTGCCTAGGGATACCCCCATAATCATAATTCCCTTATATCTCAAATCGGGAATATTTATAGACCCCTCCATGTATCTCGAAAAGACCCTATGATATAATTTTTTCAATATCTCATAATCCATGCAGAATTTTGCAAATCTGACTGTATATTCTTGTTTAGAGAGAAAATTGTGTCAGGAAATGAATACCTACAAGGTATACTTTGTCTGTGCCAAGAAAAATACTTTTCAGTGAAACTTTGCAAAAGCAATAGCTATCCGCGATGGGTCTGGGATGCGAACCAATTCAAGAAGTTTCAATGTATGTTGTTTTTCACTCCAAGACAATTGGGAAATAACCCTATACCTATATACATGAAAATTCCTCATATCTAGCCATTTTGAGCCCTAAAATCCAACCAAAAACCTCTCTAAATCCTCTCTAATCTTAATCAATTCTCCATCCATTCTCAAGGTTTTCAAAAAGTCTTGTTGAAATTCAAGGAAAACAAGTCAAGACCCAAGTCCTTCTCAAGATTCAAGAGTCCCAAAACACATCCACATCTAAGGATTTCATTAAAGCTTCAAGCCTCCATTTCAAAACTTTTTCGAGAAACTCTCCAAAGTCAACGTATGTGGGTTTTATTCATTGGATTCTTCCACCCATGGTTCCCTAATCTCCTTTTTACTCAATTTTAATGATTTAAAATTGATTTTACAAATGGATTTACTAGTATGAACATGTCTATGAACTATGTTAAAGCTATGTAGACTTATGATTATTTTGCTATGTTTTGAGCTATAAATCTTAGATCTAGTGTATGATTTTAGGAGTGATTTTGATTTATATTGCTTGAGAGTATTACAAGGTGTTGATTTATGGTTTTAAAATGAATTTTTTAGCATGATTTCACTTTTGAATTATATGGTTTTACACTTGCATTACACACCCACCAAGTATTTGATAAAATGCTTTTTGAAGGATTCTTTAAGTTTTGATGATCTATTACTTGAGTTATGTTTCAAGTGACTCTATGATGATTATGAGCTTTCCAAAGATGTGTTTAAGTCATGAAAATATTGATGATGTGTAAGGATGGATAAAGCCCCTTTTCTAAGATTATACCTCTTGTGAGCCTTTGATGTTTGATGATAATGAAAGGATAATTTTGATGATGATCTATTCTTATAAGAAGTGAGGTCAATGATTTTAAGAGCTACTCGTGTCATGTCACTATGTTTATTGCAAGTTATTAAAGTATTTTCATCTTATATATTTCGTGGGATTAGAATTAGCACCTAGTGGACTAGAGGCGAGTCCCCAAGTCCTAGAACTATGTGTCACCATAGGTAAAGCAATTAGAGGTGAGTCTCCAAATCTCTAAGAGGTGAGTACCCTCAATATGAAAACTTATGGCGAGTACACGAGTCTGGGCTTGAGACGAGTACCTGAGTCCAAAAACTAGAGGCGAGTACCCGATTCACCCAAGGCTTAGTAGATACACTTAGGCATTAGAAATTTTATTTTGGCAAGTAACTTCCCCTTTTCTTACAATGTAGGGTTGCCATCGAAATTCTGAGTTGTATCTCCCTTGGTCTTATGTTAAGTCGATTGAGGTCTCTTCCCACATTTATGTATTATAAGCTATATGAGTTGAATGAATTGTAAGCATATTATACTTCACGTATTATTCATACATGTCATCTTGTTATTATGCTATTTATTGCTTGTTATTATTATGCTTTTTGATTATAATGCTTATCTCTTGTTACATTTCATCCCACATACTTAGTACATTCAAATGTACTAACATATACTCTATTCCTACATGATGTTACCATGTTGGAACCGGAGCTCCTATTGATTCTTCACATGGCTAGACAAATTGTTCAAGTTAGCCTTTGGTGAGTCCTCCATTTTGGGCACAATGACTATTCTCTTATGTTATGTATTAAGACTCTCTTCCGTTTATTGTATACTTATGACCATGAGGGTGAGCCCAGTTGCTTTGTCTTGGTCCCAGCTAAGTATCTATTTTTAAAGGTGTTGTTGGACAAGTTATGTATTATATTTGAGCTTTGACTCATCTATATTATTTAAGTATTAAACTCTCTCTCTCCCTTAGTCCCAATTTCCCTTTTACATGTTTCTTATGCTATTTTATATTGCTTTCGTGACTAAGGATATGTAATGATATTCTATGAGGCTTTTTTGGGGTTCCTTCGAGTTTTCTATTCGCCGGTCATGTCTAGGCCCTAGGCTTCGGTTGCAACAAAGATGGTATCAGAGCACTAGGTTGATAGATCCTTGGAGTCCAACACACCACATTGATTAGAGTGTTATTCATGGTTATGTTGTGCACTACAACTATGAGTAGGAGCCTATGAGATATTTTAGGATATATTTTCCTTCTTTATGGTTTATGTCATGTTTTAGAAGTGAGATAGGGTTTCCCCCTCTAATAAATATTCTTTGCTCTTCTAGTTGACCATCTCTCTTCAAAAAGAAAGGTAAAGAAAGAAAAGTTGAAGGTTTTGATGTTGATGGATCCAAGTTTTAGTATTTCTTTCATTATTACTTTTGGTTACTAGTGGGCTTCTTGTGTGTCCCGAGTTGTAATATGAATCTTTGGTGTTTATCTCTCGGTTAGGTATATGGTTGCAAGGAGCTTCATAGGTGTTGATTGGGATTTGTATTGCATTAGGTCTTGCTTTGTGACTTGTTGGGATTGGTATGGTGGATTTTTATATCATTATAGAGATGAAATGGTTTCATGCATGTTGTGTCTTCATGAGTGGTGGAACCCGTAGAGTTAGATCCCAAATCCCTAATGAGCTCGTCCATGAGTGGGAGGTTGTTAGATGGTAGCTAGGGAGGTAGGTCCAATTCATGTCTCAAGGTACAATTGGTCTCTAAGGGGTTGCATTTATCATTTTGTGAGAATTGTAGGTGTTGAACCTAAGTTGTTTTATATATAGAATTGTTGGTGGTGGTAGATAAGGCGTTGAATGTCTTTTTCAATATTTTGAATTTGGGGTAGTGTCTTTTGGTTTGATTAGTGGCACCGGTTATGCCTATAAGTCTCATAGGTAGGATCTTTAGTCCCTACTCTAATAGGCTTATAGTGCTTTTGGTGATGTATGATAGTTTGTGTCCCTAACGAGGTAGTGCGCGTGAGTCTTTTGAGGGTAGTAATACAAAGTTTAAAGAAGAAGGTTGGATGCTAAATAGGTGAAATGGGTATTTTATTTGTAAGAGGTTTCCTTTCTAGGTCATGTGGTGCTGAGTGATGGCAATAAGGTGGACCCTAGTAAGACGAAGGTGATTAGAGATTGGCTTAGAGCTTTGAACCCATTAGATATTAGGAGCTTCTTGGGCTTTATGAGCTATTACCGGAGGTTGTGAATAGGTTATCTTCTATTGCCCCTCTTGTGACTTAGTTGAGATTAAGTAAGGCCAATGTTATGCCCGGTGTTTTGGGTAGGGTGATTTGATAGATCAAGAGTTGTTATTCCTTGTTTTATTACTTTGTGCTAATAGGATTCATGTGTGTGTCCCAGATGGTTATGTAAGTCTATAGTGGCTAGAAGGGGTCTATAAGGGTTGCCCTATGTTCTTATTGCATAGAAGTCTTATCTTGTGATCTTGGTTGAACTTAGTTTGATATGTTGGAGGTCTTGAGGTGGTTTGTCTGTTTGCATAGCACGCTTTCGATGAGTGTAGGACTCATAAGGTTGTAATATGATGGTTAAGGATGGTCGATCTATTCTACTATAATAGGTTAGTCACTTCTCTAAGGTTGATTTGAGATTGGGGTTTTGTTTTTAAGTGTGGAAGAGAGTAGGTGATATCCCTAAGTGTCCTTTTGAACTAGGAATGATCATTTTAAATATTGGTGGAGTTGTTTGGCTGGCTTATGCACCGGTGGTGTTTGTGGGTCTCTTGAATAGGGTCTTAAAACCCTACCTTCATATATTTATGGTGGTCTCTAATGTTGAGGTATTGATCTATTTAGAGCTTGTGAATCATTTGGGGATAGTGTTGCAAGTCTTGGAGGATGAGAGGTTATTTGCTAAATATGATAGATGTGCATTATGGATAGTAAGAAGGTGGTTAGAGTTCTTTAAGGATTATGAATGCGTGTGCATTATTTTTCCCCAGTAAGTTAACGTTGTGGTTGGTGCTCTAGGTTGCCTAGCATGTTTGTTGATGGTAGCAAAGAGGAGACTAATGGGGTCCATTGGTGGTTAGATTGGAAGTAAAGTTGAGGGAAGTTGAGCATGGTGGTGTAGAATTCTTGATGGTTCCAAATCTTCTTGGATTAAGAGGTCTAGATTAGGCAAGGCCATGATTCCGCCTCGTTAGAGTTGGAAGTTTTGGGTGAGAAGATGATAAAGTGGGGGTGGTCTCCCAAGGGGGAGATGGTAGTTATGGTACCAAGTGGGTTAGGTGTATTTAAGGTTGACAATTGAGTTGAGGATTGTGAGTCCTTATAGAGTGTAAAGGGAGGTTGGTTAAGTTGCATAAGTTTGGGAATTGCCTATGGTATATTAAAGGTTTGTCCGATTTTTCATGCTTTTAGGTTGAAGGGATGTGGTGGTGACTCTATTGCTATATAACTCATAAGATTGTGGGTATTGTGGAGGATAAGTTGCCTTAGAAAGAGGTCTTGATGGAGATATTGGATGGAAGGGTTGAAGAAATTGATTGGTAAGGGGGTAGTGTTCGTCAAGGCCCGTTGGAAGAATCGTCAAGTCGAATGTGTCCCTTGAGGAGCCAGACGGGTATAGAAAAGCAATATTCGTACCTCTTTCATTCTATTCAAGCTTATGATAACATGTTGAACCCTTTTTTGTGATTTCAAGTCTTATGTTTCATCCTCTATGTCATTTGCATGAATCCATGTTCATGTTGACAAATTCATGATGATTTTTCACACTTATGTTGAGATTTTGAAAATGGTGTTTTAAATGTATTGTTGCATTCTTGTTAGGGCTGATTTGTTCATGATTACTCTTCTTATGTATAGTTCTTCGACATTTGGGGATGAATATTTCCAAGGGGAAGATATTGTAACACCCCACACTTGCCTAGGAATACCCCCATAATTGTAATTCCCTTATATCTCAAATAGGGGATATTTAAACACCTCTCTATGTAGCTCGGAAAGACCCTATGATTGTATTTTATTCAATATGTCATAATTCATGCAGAATTTCCCAAATCTAACTCCATATTCTTGTTCAGAAGGCAAACTTCTATGGGAAAATAAGTACCTACAAGGTATACTTTGTCCGTGCCAAGAAAAATATTTTTTGGTAAAACTTCGCAAAAATAATAGCTCTCCGCAAGGGTCTGTGATGCGGACCTGAGGTGGACTAGTTCAAAAAGTTTCAAAGTTTGCTCTTTTTTACAACAGGGCAATTCGGTAATAACCATATACCTATATACACGAAAATCTCTCATTGTCTAGACATTTTGAGCTCTAAAAACCAACCAAAAACCTCTCTAAATCCTCTCTAATCTTCATCAAATTCTCCATCCACTCTCAAGGTTTTCAAGAAATCTTGTTGAAATTCAAGGAAAGCAAGTCAAGCCCCAAGTCTTCCTCAAGATTCAAGAGTTCAAAACACATTCGGATCAAAAGATTTCATTCAAGCTTCAAGCTTCAAGCTTCCATTTCAAATCTTCTTCAAGAAACTCTCCAAAGTCAAGGTATGTGGGTTTTAACCATTACATTCTTCCACCCATGGTTTCCTAATCTCCTTTTTACTCAATTTTCAAGATTTAAAGTTGATTTTACAAATGGTTTTACTAGTATGAACATGTCTATGAACTACATTAAAGCTATGTAGAGTTATGATTGTTTTGCTACGTTTTGAGCTATAAATCTCGGATCTAATGTAAGATTTGAGGAGGGGTTTTAATTTATATTGCTTGAGAGTGTTGTAAGGTGTTGATTGATGATTTGGAAATGGATTTTCCAGTATGATTTCACTCTTGAATTGTATGGTTTACACTAGCATTATACACCCACAAAGTGTTTGATAAAATGCTTTTGAAGGATTCTTTCAGTTTTGATGATCTATTGGTTGAGTTATGTTTCAGGTGACTCTATGATGATTATGAGCTTTCCAAGGATGTGTTTAAGTCATGAAAATGTTGATGATGTTGTAGGGCTGGATAAAGCCACTTTTCTAAGATTATAGCTCTTGTGAGCCTTTGATGTTTGATGATAATGAAAGGATAATGTTGATGATGATCTATTCTTATAAGAAGTGGGGTCGATGATGTTAAGAGCTACTCGTACCGTGTCTCTATATTATAGCAAGTTATTAAAGTATGATTATCTTATATATTTCGTGGGATTAGACTTAGCACCGAGTGGACTAGAGGTAAGTCCCCAAGTCTTAGAACTATGTGCCATCATAGGTAAAGGGATTAGAGGTGAGTCCCCAAATCTCTAAGAGGTGAGTACCCTAAATATGAGAACTTGTAGCCAGTACCCGAGTCCGGTATTGAGACAAGTACCCAAGTCTAAGAACTAGAGGCGAGTACTCGGTTCACCTAAGGCTTAGTGGATCCACTTAGGCATTAGGAGGTTTACCTTAGCAAGTAACTTCCCCCTTTCTTCCAGTGTAGGGTTGACATCAAAATTCTGAGTTGTAGCTCACTTGTTCTTATGTTATATCGGTGAAGGTCTCTTCCCACACTTATATATTATGAGCTATATGAGTTGAATTAATTGTAAGCATGTTTTACTTCACGCATCATTCATACATGTCATATTATTATTATGTTATTCATTGCTTATTATTATTATGCATTTTGATTATACTGGTTTTGTCTCTTGCTGCATGTCATCCCATATACTTAGTACATTCAAATATACTAACGCATACTCTATGCTTATATGATGTTACCATGTAAAATCGGAGCTCCTATTGATTCTTCGCTTGGCTGGATGGATCGTTCAAGTTAGCCTTTGGTGAATTCTCCATTCCAGGGACAATGATTATTCTCTTATGTTATGTATTAAGACTCTCGTTCATTTATTTTATACTTATGACCATGAGGGTGATCTCGGTTGCTTTGTGTTGGCCCTCGCTAAGTATCTATGTTTAGAGGTGTGGCTGCACAAGTAATGTATTAAGTTTGAATTTTGACTCATCTACGTTATTTAAGTATTAAACTCTCTCTCTATCCCTTAGTCCTAATTTCCATTGTTCATGTTTCTTATGGTGTTTTATATAGCTTCCGCGACAAAGGATCTGTAAGGATATGCTATGAGGCTTTTTTGGGGTTCCTTCAGGTTCTCCATTTGCCAATCACATCGAGACCTTAGGCTTGGGTCGTGACAATCAACTCTCCTCAAAACTCTATAAGGACCTACAAATCTTGGGCTCAATTTAACTTTCATGCCAAATTGGACCACACCCTTCATGGGTGAAACCTTCAAGTAAACCTAACCTTAAACTCAAGATCTCTTCTACTCACATCGTAATATAACTTTTGCCCACTTTGAGCTATCTTCAATATTTTACCTTATCAATCTCACCTTCTCCAAAGCTTCCGTAACTAAATCCAATGCAATCAAAGTCATCTTACCTATCTCACCGAGGTATCTTCCCATAGTCTCTATCCATACTTATAGGATTATTCATGAGCTTTTTACAAAAATCAACTCCCTGAAGTCATCAACATTTGGCACAAAAAATCTACCTTGGTACCTAAGGGGTCCATCTCCCCCTTGGGAGAAAATCTCCACTTTACCATCTTTTACCAAAGCCTTCAACTCTAGCAAGTTGGAATCAAGATCTTGTTTTGCCTTCACCTCATCAATCAAAGAAGATTTAGAACAATCAAAGACCATAACACCACCATTTTCAACTTTATTCAACCTAACCCCCAACCTAGCCATGCGGTGAACTTCTTTAGCCACGTCTTTGTCACCATCATCAATATAAGTCAAACTCCCCATGGACACTCTATTTAGAGCATCGGCAACAATATTAGTTTTGTTTGAATGATAATGTACACTGATGTCTTAATCTTTAAGGAGTTCTAACCACCTTCTTTGTCTTAAGTTAAGATCTTTTTGGGTGAACACATATTGGAGACTCTTATGGTCGATAAACACATCAACACGAACCCCATACATGTAGTGACGCCAAATTCTCAACGTAAATACTACGGATGCTAATTTAAGATCATGGATGGAATAATTCTTGTCATGCACCTTAAGTTGTCTAGAGACATACGCTATCACCTTACTACTATGCATCAAAACACACCCCAAACCAATTCTTAAAGTATCACAATATACAACAAATCCTTCCAACCCTTCTGATAAAGATAAGACAGGAACGGAGACAATCTTATTCTTCACAGTTTGGAAACTCTTGTCACATTCATCGGTCTATATGAACTTTGCCTTCTTTTGTATCAATTTAGTCATGAGAGAAGTAATAGAAGAGAAAACATTTACAACCTCCGGTAATAACCCGCCAAACCCAAGAAACTTTTAATATCTAATGCAGTCAAAGGTCTAGGCCAATTTATAGTCACCTTAGTCTTCTTAGTATCCACCTTAATGCCATCACCTGACACTACATGCCCTAGAAAAGAACCTCTTTCAGCCAAAACTCACATTTCTCATATTTAGAAAATAATCTCTCCACCCTCAATATTTACAACCCACACTGAAGTGATCTACATGTTCCTCCTCACTATGCGAATAAATCAAGATATCATTAATAAAAACCACCACAAACAAGTCAAGATAGGGTTTAAAGACCCTATTCATAAGATCCATGAATATAGCTGGAGCATAAGTTAACCTAAAGGTCATAACTACAAACTCAAAGTGCCCATACCTAGTCCGAAAAGTCGTCTTGGTAATGTCACACTCTCTCACTTTCACTTGGTGATACTTGAAATGAAGATCAATCTTAGAAAAGTTACTAGCCCCTTGAAGTTGATCAAAAATGTCATTAATCCTTGATAGAGGGTACTTATTCTTTATGGTGACTCTAAACGATGTTGGTAATAAATGCACATTCTAAGAGAACCATCCTTTTTCTTCACAAACAAACCGGTGCACCCCAAGATGACTTATTAGGCCTTATAAAACCCTTCTCCAACAAACCTCTCAATTGCTCCTTCAACTCCTACAACTCCGTCGGGGCCATACGATAAGGGGGAATAGAAATGTGTTGATTATTGGGAAGGAGGTCTATACCAAAATCTATTTTTATTTTGGGAGGAACACCAGGAAGCTCATCGGGAAAGATATCAAGAAACTCATTAACCACTAGAACTGACTTAATAAGGAGGATTTTGGACTCAATATCCCTAACCTTCACAAGATGATAGAGACAACCCTTAGAAATAAACTTTTGGGCTTTTTAAGATAAGAAATGAATCTACCCTTGACCACCACATAATGACTTTCCCACTTGAGAATGGGCTCATTTTGGAATTGGAATTTAACCCTGTGGGTTCTACGATCAATAGAAGCACAATTTTTATGCAACTAATCCATCCCAAGAATGACATCAAAATCGACCATGTCTATTAACAAAATCACAAGGAAAGACTTTATGTAAAATCAACAGAGGATCATTTCTATAGACTTTTTTAGCAACAATGGATTCACTAATGGGAGTAGACACTTCATAAAGTTCAACAACAATTCAGGACTAACATGAAGCTTTTCGGCCACAAAAAGAGTAACAAAAGAAAGAGTGGCACCCCGGTCTATCAATGCATACACATTAAAATAAAAAATCTTTAACATACCTGTGAAGCACTATGCCAAGTTTAGTGAACCCAAGAGGGGTATGGTTGGGAACATCGTCGATCCTAATCATGATTTCTAGCAACCCATGGAACGTCTCAATTTATGATCCTTTGTGCCACACTCGAAACATGCGCTCGAACTGACCAAACAATCTCCCGTGTGGTACTTTTCACTATTGTCGCACGAAGGAGAGGCTTGAACACCAATGCCCTTGCCTTTCTTTTAAGCATATGGACAATAAAAAACAATGTGGCCTATCTTACCACACCAAAAGCATGCACTCTATTTCCTACAACATGTGCCACTATGATTTCTCCCACACTTTAGGCACCTAGGATGGGTCACTCCACCATTGCCACTAGGCATAGCACAAGGAAGCCTACCTTCAAATTGAGCCCTTATCCTCCGTTCCTTTGAGGCCACTAGGCAATCTCTCATCTTATGCCCAATATACCACACTTGAAACAATCTTTGCTACCCACCAAACACTGTTGATTCTTCTTGCCACACCCTTGACAAGTGACAAAAGGGATCTTTTTCTTCTTGTACTTAGGAACTGGTAGATTAGTAGAAGATGAGGCATTACCAACTCGGGCCCTCTTAGCCTTTCTCTACTTCCTCTTATCCCTTTAAGTCTCAGGAACGCCCACTTGTTAATTGAGATGAGTGGTTACCACCTTGTCCAATAGCCATAGAGCATTGTGAACCTCCACATTTGATATGTCACCATTGGAAAGTTGACCCCCAAATGAGAGATTCTCACCACCTTGTCCACCAACCTGAATAGCTTAAGACATGTTCTAAAACTTAACTATTAAGAATGAGAAATAAGCCTTAGAGGACCTAGTCAACCGTACGATATAGATCATAAAGAAGGAAAGCATTTCCTAAAATACCTCATAGCCTCTTACTAATAGTTGTGGTATGCTTCACAACCATGAATAAGACTCTAATTGATATGGTGTATTGGATTCTAAGGACCATTAAACAACCGAGTACTCTGATACCAAGTTTGTGACCACCCAAGCCTACGTCCCAGATGTGACATGGCTAACGAAAAATCAAAGAAACCCAAACAAGCCCCTTAGCATATCAATCACACATACTTGGTTGCAGAAGCAAAGTAAACAACAACAAGAGATATAATAAAAAGGGGAGTTGGATAAAGGGATGTCTTTAGTAATCATAAAAGCATAAAGAGTGAAACTCATAGCATAAGTACACCATAATATCCAACAACACGTCTAACATGGAATGGAGTAGGAGCCAAGACATAGTAACAAGAGTTTAATATAAATAAATATCAAAATAGTAAGAATAACATAGATAGCATCCTCAAACTTGAGGACTCGCCTAAGCTTATCTCCAAAGTACCGAACTAGCCACGTGGAAGATGATCAAAAGGTGCTCTGATCCCTACATTCTAATATCCTGTAGGCATGGAGTATACATTAGTATATTTGAATGTACTAAGTAAGTAGGATACAATGCAACAAGAGATAAGAACATAATCAAAATTCATAAGCACAGACAACGAGTAGCATATAACAATATAGTATGCATGTGAGATGCTATATAGTAAATCATGCTTATATAGGACATAAAACATGTGAAAGAAGAGACAACTATCATATTGGTAGATCAGCGCACCCTACCACCCTTGGCGATTGAGGTACCAGCCCTATCAATTGGTTGGAGGATTATCTCGCCCTATCACCCTTGGTGACCTAGGTATAAACCCCCCAACATGGTTATTAAGGTACAAATCCCTCGACATAGTTGATGGATCATCACATCCTACCACCCTTGGTGACCGAGGTACGAACCCCTCAATATAGTTGTCAAGGTACAAACCCCTTGATATGGTTACCTGGCGTGCAACCCCTAGTAGGGCATGATCACATTCCAATACTACATAGAAGAAAACTATATACATACATTCATTTGATCATCATATAGTCATTCAAATCATAATACATGTATTAAACCTTCAATTCCTTAAGAAATCATAATCCGGATATTTTATCAAACACTTGGCGAGTGTATAGTGCTAGTGTAAAATCATGCATTTCAAGAGTTGAATCACGCTAGAAAATCCAAAGTAAAACCATGAATGGATACTTGGTAATACCCTCAAGCAATATACATCAAAACCCTTCATCATATCTCACAATAGATATTAGAGTCATAGCTCAAAACATGCTAAAACAATCATAATTTTATGAAACCCCAACATAATATGCAGTGAGATGTATAATAGATAAGATCCACGAGTAAATCAACTTTAAATCATGCAATTTTAGGTAAAGTAGATCTTGGGTATTATGGGTGAAAGGAACTCATGAAATAAACCCACATACCCTAACTTTGGAGAATCCATAAAAAAGATTGGAGATGGAGACTTAAAGCTTGAATGAGAACCTTAAGATCCGGATGAGTTTTTGAAACTTGAAATTGGAGATGAAATATTTTCTAAGTTTTTGAGTGAGTATTTGGAAATATCTTGAATGATATGAGGGTAAAATAAGGCTAATTATAGGTATTTTCACACATGGGAACACTGAGGCCCAAGACCCAAAAGCCTTGGACCAACCTTGCAAGACTGCTCAAAATTTATACTGAGGCGGGCCCTTAGCGCGTCGCACCAGGGGTGCGAAAAACCTCATTGGAAATTGTAACTTTAGGAAAATGAAATTGCGATTCTTTTGCTTTAAAATCAGGGTTAGACCCTGTCACCCCTAAAGTCCCGTTAGGGCAGACTAGCACCCGTTGCCGATAAGGCTTGAGAGAACCAACCTTTATCTATGTACTTTCTATACATATTATAAGGTATTCTTACATTTGGCATGACTTTAAGAAAATAAACAATGATAACAAGCCCAAAGGAAATGCATATGGCTAGGTCATTGGGGCCATGGTGTTTAAAGTATGAGACATAACCACACTTTGATTTACATATTCTACAAAGCATCTAGATGAGAAAAAGTATCTGTTAAGAGTCAGGATAGGCCCTGCCTCGACTAACTGTACAATACAAAATATAAGCTCTAGACATAAACATAGCCCCAAAGCAACCTAAAGTTTAGTATCTGCAACTGGATGCCCTGTACTCCTACTGGGGAGATCTACTAGCACCTATACCTGCAGCATGAAATACAAGTCCTCCGTAAGGGACGTCAGTACAAGTTAATGTACTGAATATGTAAGGCAGGAAACATTGTATATGAAATAACAACTCAAATAGAACTATGCACTGGTGTAGGATAAGAGACCACCTTTGGTTATACTTTGGGATCATGTACTTTATGTGTTTTACATTACTTTACCTTTACTGTATAATCTATGCACAATATGTAATATAAATGACCAACTGATCAGTGGTAAAATTGTATTGGTATTGTCCCTGGCTAGGTTCTTCCTTAACCCCTCGAGCTACCACCCGTGATAGGATTGTCCCTGGCTAGGTGATTCTTCCATCCCTCGGATGGAAAGGGCTAACCCAAATTTTAGAGCAATCAGATCACAATTTCAAATTTCTAAATTTTCAATTTCTAGAGATGGTCTGCGATAGCACCACGACATATAGCTGTCATGGATATGTGTTAAATTGGCCTCCGCAACAGGTTCAAATCGCGGACTAATGTATTTCGCTGCCAGTGATTCCTGTCTTGATCCAAGACTTTGAGTTCTTGGGCCTAAGTGTTCCTAAACTTGTTTTTATCTATACTAAACCTTATTTAACCCTCATATCATTCCAAACATTTCACAGCACTCCCCAAAACACGTATCCATATTTTCACTCCAAAAAATCAAGTCCGAAAAATCCTTATCTGGAACTAAGGATTTTCTTCAAACTTCAAGCCTCCATTTTCAATCTTCATCAAGAGTTTCTTCAAAGCTAAGGTATGTAGTTTATAGTCATTGGGTTCTTTCACACCATGGTGCCCTAATCTCCTTTTTACTCAATTTGGATGATTTAAAGTTGATTTTACATGTGGGTCTTCTACATTAATAAATTTACTATGCAGTGATTTGAGTTCATGAAGGTATAGTTGTTTTAGCATGTTTTGAGATTTAAATCTTGGATCTATTGTTGGATTTGATGAGGGGTTTTGTTGTCAATGTCTTGGGGGTGTTGTAAGGTGTTGATTGATAGTTTAAAAGAGAATTTGTTGCATGATTTCATCGCTAAATTGTAAGGTCTTTTACCCTTATTACACCCCCTAAGTGTTTGATAAAATGTCCGACTAGGGTTTCTTGTGGAATTGTAGGTCCAAAGCATTAGATACAATATGAATGATGTTATGATTCTGAAATGAGCTTATGTACATGATAAATTTTATATAAAGTGTTGTACTAGACCATGCCCAATCTGGGGGTCTAAGAATTCGGATAACCGAGATGGGGGTACCTATTAACCGTGAGAAGGGTTAGTACTTCTCCACCTAGTGATGGGGCAACATCATAACTAACCAAATTGGGGGTTTGTACTCATCAATAGAGTGAAGTGATAGTACTTCACCACCTAAGTGATGGGCTAGCATTTTCACCAACCGTGTTGGGGGTTTGTACTCATCAACCGAGTGAAGGGTTAGTACTTCACCAACTAAGTGATGGGGCAGCATCATCACTAACCTACCAAGGGGTTTGTACTGTGGAAATCTAATTTGGTCTATTTTTCACATATGATATCTTATATAAGAAATTGTAACACCTCACACCTTACAATATTTATAATATTTAAATGAAACATGACATGGTTTGGTCAAATTAGCGCTAATTCTTAAAAGTGCTTGAATCTCGTGTTAATGGGCTATAAGTGCATCTAACGGTTAAGAGAGTCGAGTGTATACATGTTTTGCCTCGAATTGAGGAGATTATGGCCTTAAATGTAGTGAGAGAATGGAGGTACTTGTTTGACTTAATAAGCTAGCAAGTGAGTGACCTACTTGCTTAGCTTAAATTTACTAGCTAAACGGAGATGAGGCTTGACGTCGAATTTATCCAAGTTTGATTATGAATAAAGTCCGTATTAAGGGTGTACATTTAGCCCATGTTTTAGAATCATAAGTGGGCTACATTTTAAGCCCAATAAGTATAGCAAAAAGGGCCCAAAAACATCACAACACACTTAACCATTTGGGCCCAAAACTAAGTGAAGAGAAAATCGAAAAATGAGCAGCCCAAGCCCATCAACTTGGAGATCCATTTAGGCCCAAGTGTAAGGGACAATATGGTGGATATGTAGCTTATTAATATGTGGTTTAATATGGTCAAACATCCTAGAGTAAGGCATCCAAGCTAGTCCTTTAAAATGGATAAAATCCAGCACACAAATTCATTTCAGCTTAGACAAGAAAAAAATCTGCCTTCTTGGTATTTGTTTGCTTTCATTTGAAGGGGTGAAACACAATCTTTACAACCCCACAAGGGTCCCTAAAGAAGCCCTAAACCTTGAGTTTGAAGTTAAGTAAATCTACTTATTCATTTAGTATTGTTTATTTATCAAAACCAAAGAAACAAGTTAATCACACATATGCTGGAAATTCCGGACAGATTGTATGCTAAGGATTCTTGTGTATTTTTCTTGTTAATCAAGAGGTTTTTTTATTGTTGGTTGGATTTATTATAAATAAATACTTATATGTTTAACACATTCTAGTGTTACAGTAATGTAACAAGGCTGATTAACCATTTTTACAGTCCACAAAAGTGAGTCCTTATATGATATCGCAATTATGTGCTTAATATGAACTTGTGAGATGTTGGATAGTAGGCTATTGCCTCACATCCTTAACAACTGATTTGTTACTGTTATGAGACTAGTTCAAGGTTGTTTGTCTGTGTAAATGTTGTTGGTACAGTTTGGTTAGAGTTGGAATAGGTTTGGAATTGACGACGTCGAAATATAGCAAAGGAAGGTAACGTTATGCTGTCCATTTTAGGTTGTGTAGAATTGTTATGCGTTGTACTTTGTTGGCTATTGTAAAGTTTAATAGGCACTAAAATAATCTGTACATGATGTGTACATGAAAATATGTATTAGAAAAGTATGATTCGGGCGAAAATGTTGAAGGAATACGCTCGGGTTTATAAATACCCGCTTGCTGCCCGTGTGTTATTTTCTTATGTGATTGGGATGCCAAGATGTATTTATTAGCTTTTAATTCTAGTTTTATCACCTAATATGTTGTAGATAAGTATTTGGTAGAGTATAAGGTTATCTTGAGGTAGTAACAAGGTCATACAATGAGATATGTAAGGCTGCTTGATTTCGTATCAGTTGGCATGAAACATAGATCTCTCCTTGGTACATAAAGGCACTTGCCAACTCCAACACAACTATTAACCGTGTCTCCA
>JAOTQJ010165825.1:15272-26549 GCA_025642045.1 Solanum sejunctum | reverse complement strand
GCCATTTTGCTTTATTCCATCATACTCCAAAGCCAAAAAATAGTCAATCTTTGGCTCCATCTGAGATTGATGGAAAAACAACTTGAAAACATGTAAGTTTCAAAAAAAAACAAAATTATTTAGAAGAGTTTTCAAAAATACAGATTGGGGTCTATGGGTGAAAGGACCCAATGAATGAAACTCGCATACCTAAGTTTGGAGATTCTTTAATGTAGACTTGAACGATACTTAAAGCTTGAATGGAGTTCTTGAGATCCGAAATTAAGCTTGAGACACTTGAATTTGGATGAAATATTTGGTTAAGTCTTGGAGAGGGTTTTGTGAGTGTCTTAAGAGATAAAGAGTTGAAAATTGGATAAGTACAAGTGGTTTTTATGCATAAATGGGCATGGGGCCAAGACCCCAATGCCTTAGGCTGAAGCAGGAAACATAAGAAGGTGATAACACTACTCCGCGATAGGTCCGCATCGCGGAGCAAGAGCGAATGCCCACTATTTTGAGAAAAGTTGGCGAGAATCATTTTTCGCTATAGGTCTTCCAAACTTGAGGTCATACATATTTCACACTCAATTTTTCCCCTGATCAAGAATATGAAGTTGAATTTTTGATATCACCCATGGATTTTGAGATATATGAAAATTATGATTATGGACATTTTTGAAGCAAATTTTTTGGGGCGTTTTTGGGGTGTTTGAATAATACCCTCGTTTGACAAAGCATGGCCAAGAAATGTAACAGACTAAAGACAAAACTCACATTTTGGGAACTTAGCATACAATTCTCTTCTCTCAACCTCTAAAGTATGGCCCTTAAGTGCTGAACATATCTGCCTCACTATTGGAATAAACCAAGATCATCTATGAACATAATCATAAAGATGTGTAAATAGGGCCTGAACACTCGATTCATCAACTCTAAAAAAGAAGTTGGGAAATTAGTCAACAACATGAAACAACCACGAACTCATAATGCCTGTAATGGGTCCTGAAGGCAGTCTTCAGGATATCAGTCTCCCGAACTCTCAATTGATGGTAACCGAACCTCAAGTTAATCTTGGAGAACTCAAGGCAACCTACTATCAACGCGAGGAAAGGGATATTTGTTCTTGTTGGTCAAGCAAGCAATAGTCAATACACATACGCATAGTGCCATCCTTCTTCTTCAATACATGGGGATACACTCAGATGGATAGAGACATTCTTTAACAAATCTTCCAACTGTTCCTTTGACTCCTTCTATTTAGCCGAAGCTATCCGATAAGGAGCAATAGATATGGGCTTAGTGCCCGGGTCTATATCAATAGCAAACTCAATATCACAATCAGGAGGAACACCCATCAAATCAGTCAAAAATACATCTATAAACTCTCTCGCAACTCTGGTAGTCTCCAATGATAAGGACTCCTGAGAAATAGCCCAAACATGAGATAAATATGCCAAGAACACCCTCCCCATCAATCAACAAGCGTGCATATAAGAATTAACACCCTTAGGATAAGAAGTACGTGCTCCAATCCACATCAACTAAGGCAAATCGGCGTAAGATAAGGTCACGATCTTCACATGATAGTCAAAGATAACATGAAATAGCAACAACCATTCCCATACCCAATATCACATCAAAATCTACCATGTCTAGCAATATCAAATCAGCCACGGTATCTCTCCCTAAAAAAGTCACCACACAACCCCGATACACCTGATTCACTACTAAGGATTCACCTATTAGAGTGGAAACACAAATAGGATCGGCAAGTGGCTTGCACAGAATATCAATATCAGAATCTACATATATCGAAACATATGAATAAGAAGAGCTTGGATCAAATAAAATTAAAGCTAAACAATGGCATACTAGAACTATACCAGTGATAACTACATCAGAAGCCTCTGCCTCGGCCCTGTCAAGGACATAATAACAAACTATATGACCACCACTAGCCTATGGGCCTCCATGGGCACCACCTCTCCTTGCACCATGACCTCCTCTAGTACCACCCATCATGCCTTGAGAGGAGACTCTGTCTGATGCCTGAGTAGGAAATATCCAAAGTGGACAATAATTTGAGAAGTGCCTAACATCAGCACAAACATAACAAACGTTGGGGTCTTGCCCCTAAGATGACTGTGCCAACGAACCACTACACTTGGGTGCACTACCCACCAGACTATACTTGGATTTGTCAACACTATCAGATGCTAGGAGAGCTACTTAAACTTCCCAGCCCTGATGGCTCTGCCTCTAAAACTCTTGGTCCCGTGGTGGATGCCACTAAACTATCTATGTTGACAAAACCTCTTTTTACCACCCTATCTATCCTGACTGATATGCTCTATCATACGAGTATGATCCAGAATACTCTAGAAAATATGTCCAGCTACCACCAAGGAAGTGTAGCCTCCTGAAGATACCCTACCAAGCCCTTGGCAAACCATCAGATCCTCTCAAACTTAGTAAAAATGTTAGAAAAGGCATATCTGGATAAGGCATGAATCTAGTCTCGTATTCAAAAGCAGAAATAGATCCCTGTGGTAGCCTATCAAACTCATCTCGGCTGCTATCCTAGAGGTTGTATGGCACAAATCTCTCCAAAAATATCTGAACAAACTATCCTTGGGACATTGCTAGAGATCCAATAGGCTGACAAGCTACCACTAACCTTTACCACCCCTTGGCAAAGCCAGTGAATTGAGATGAAGTATAGGCAACTCTATGCAACTCAAGAATAGCCAGATATATAACCGGTCCTAGCACTCTGATAGAAAATCATAAGCTCTATCACTACAAATGCCATCACATGATGATAGAGACAACTGCACAAACCTCTCTAAACATTTTTGCTCTACTATAGATATGGCTGGACTAGAAGAGAATGGTCACACTATAAATAAGAAAGGTGTAATAGATGGAGAAACAACCAAAATCTAAAATTAAGTACCCAAACATAGTTTAGATGCCTAAAGAGAATTGATAATAGTCACAGAAGGGTCTGCTTGAGCTAAAGAAGGACCCTCATGAATCATAACAGGTTGGCAGGAGCACTAAAAGGACCAACCGGTGTGGTAAAATTTGGTATATCAATAGTAACAGGGGTTGGATAAGCTCCCTCCACTCTAGTCAACATCCTAATAAGTAGATCCTGCACTAATGGTGTAGTGGATAGAGATGACAGAGGTAGAATAGCATCATACGACCCCTTTGGCACCATAGTAGGCTCTAGAGAAGTCGATCGAGTCTTTCCCCTGGACGGAGCTAGCCCCTAGAGATCCTTCAGCACCAAGCCATATCACGAGCTCTGCCTCGACCTCAAGTAGGAGTCATATTTGCTGGCTTGAGCTCTCCCATTGAGCGACAGGATCACTTAATCGGCATTTACGCAGAAGGAGTAGATTAGACACTTCTAAATGGGTAATACAAAGAAACACATAAATAGAAGCAAGATGTGAAAACTCTTTCTATGAAGTATTCCCTAGCCTCCCAAAGATAGGTGTGGATATCTATATGCCGATCCGCGAGACTCTACTAAACATCCTGTTCTTGACTCATGAGCCCAACAAACATAGGGATCGGATACCAAACTTGTCATGATCCAAAATGAATCGTAACTAAAGAAAGATAATTAAAATAGAAACAAGCTCATAAGATATAAAAAATCTCCAAAAACTTGGAGTCATGAGTACAAGAGCATCTAAAATAGTACCGAAGGGTAAATATAACTGTCTCAAAAGAAAATACAACACTATCTCGCAATATCTAGTGCAAAGTCTGAAAGAAAGTAATAAACAGAGTCCCAAAAATCCATAAAGACTCAAAGTCTAAGCCTCACCAGTAAGATCTGGATAGAAGTAAAGTATCTCGAGTAGAGTGATCAACTACCCTGTCTAGGTCCCTGTACTCGATCTGCAGGGAAAAAACAAAGTAGGGGTGAGTACACTGAAATGCACCTAGTAGGTTTAACTTATTGGATCAGATAAATTGAACAAATATGTAATAACATAGAACCTTATTCCTGCATCCAAAAAGGTTAGCACAAAATAATAACGCATAGACCATAATAATGAGCTAAAATGTCCTCAAGGACCCATGATGTCTTATAACCACAACAAGAAGTATAATGCAGGGGTAATCATGTTAAATACCAAGGGTGTTACAGCCTTGCCACTTGCCCGTGGCCAAGTAATATCAATATGCCATTATCTTGCAACCTGTTCGTGGTCAAGTAATGATATAATACCAATGCCACCTGCTCGTGGCCAAGATATGAGAAGTATGAGTATTACCCTTGTCTTCTGCCAGGGTCAAGAGGATGGTTCCTAACGTGAAGCATAATATCCTTGCCTCCTACTCGGGTCAAGAGATGTCACAAGCCATGCACAGTAGATAAAACTCCACAGCGCAACCTATTTATGCATGTAAATATGTATAATAGCATTACAACCAGAATACTGACGAATGAAATTCACAATGATGATATGCACCCAAGGAATAATATCAAGTGTCGCAGCTAATGCCCAAACCATCATCATATTTTAGATCATCATAATTATTTCAATAATCAAGAATGTCAACCATATCAGACCTAACTTGTCCCAATTATGCAAGAATATAAATATTATAGACCTAACTTGTCCCAAATATGCAAGTCTGACCATGATACCAAACCTGACTTGTCCTAAATATACAAGTATAGCAATGATACCGGACCTATCTCGACCAAACAATATAAGTATATTAATAATATCTGACCTTACGCATCCCAATTGGTCACACAAGACTCATTTAGTCACATTCTATCTCAAGTCCTCATCAATTCATCGTAATTCAACTCAAATCATCAATAGGATCAAGATTACACCACAATTAGGCTCAACCGTAATCACTCTCTATTATCATTTCAACACAAAAACTCAATTGCACAATTATTCATCTAAATCTCACCATTATCGCATGACAAGATTAATAACTCAAATCCAATCCCAAAAGGTTAGTTAAACCAACCTAATCCCAAACCCGCACTCGGACAAGCTTCCAATCAACTTAAATCCTCAACTTGAGCCTCCATTTGGATCAATCACTATCAACAATAGTTACTGAAGTATTTTGATATCCATATTGGCACACATTAAGCTTAGGGACAAAATAGTCAAAATTAGGACAAATTTTTTAAATTCTCAAATCTAGAAATTGATTTTGGAATCATGTCCTACTAAATAAATAGAGCTTATGGGTGAAAATTTCATAAAAATCACGCTTAAATTGAATGAAAAATCAATTCTTAAAGTTTCGAAAAACATAGTCCAAAACTCCCCAATTTTGGGTGATTAATTTTCTGAAATCAAACCTAAAATCAAGATAAAACTCATACAAAATACTTAGTTTAGGGTTATAAACACTTACCTAACATAAATCTTCGAAAACTCTTCTTCAAACTCCCCAAAAAGCTTAGAAGTTTGAGAAGGGATTAAAAATGATATTTCCCAAATTAAAAATTATTCAGGTACGTAAAGTGCCCCATGATCGTGGAGCCTATCCCACGATTGCGGACCGTAATCTTTCAAGACCTCTGCAAATGAGGAGAAGAGAGTGACCCTGCACCAGATATCAGTAAAATCAACAACCTAAGTGTAATTTCCTTACTTGGAATGGACCCTTGAAACTCTTCTGAACTCAAAATTCACAAACTTTATATGTAGTCATCCCTGAAATAGCGATCTGGACTCAACGAAATCATCAAAAATCAGTTTTATGGTCTTCTCACCAACTTACCTATTCAAATTAACAAAACTAGTTTAAGGCATCAAAATACAAAAATTGGCCTCGGGAACTCCAAAAATTATGACATGACCATTTTTAGCATTAGTTTCACCATCAGAACTATTGAAACTATTAGAATTTTGATCCAAGCTTCCGAGCTTCAAATGTTGACCAAAGTCAAACTTTGGTTTCGCGAGCAACTAAAATCACAACTTTGGACCTAAAAACCTCATTTCAACTCAAAATTCAGTTCAACAACTTCCCGCAGTTCGGTTTTGATATTTTGGAGCTAATGGAATTGATGGATATTTGATTCGACCTCTGAAACTTAAAAGGACATGAAAACTCACTTTTTCAACAACTTAAGCTTTCAAAAAGACAAAAACTCACATTTTTCATCTTTTAAAACTTAAGATTTTATTTCCAACCATTCAAATAGTTCAAAGTAGGCCCAAAGTCATTCAAATAATTCAAAGTAGGCCCAAAGCAACTTTCAAAAGGGTAATGGTAATTTTCACAGATAAAGCGAAAATTGACCAACCAGGTCATTATAGCCTCTACTACAACACAATTCAAAGAAATAAGTACAAGTCTCAACATCTTTGTTTGTCAAATAAAACAAATATAATATGTAAAAAAAGTCTGAAAGGTCTACCTAAAAAAAGCTAGCTGCTACCTTTTAAACTGTCACAAAGGTCAGACCAAGTAGGAGATGAAGATATCAAGAGATACGAGGCTCAATACATAGTACCTAACAAATATATTCTACGACTAAGTAAAGCAATGGAAAACACAAGTACTCCTTCCAACCCAGCCATATACCTTCAAAATTACAACCCTACACACAGGACAATCCAGCATGTCCAACATACACATATATACATATACATATTTATTTGTACAGTTCAATCAGTACCATAATCGCAAGAAGCTATAGTCAACAAAGAACAACCATCAAGAATTTATATATACATCAACAACTAACTTAATAATACATACACAATTCAACGATGAGGAAGGTGTAGAATGATGCAATGCAATGTCAGATAATCCTGATGTATGTCAGTTCTATGATACACATCGCTGATTAACTCTTGTTAAAATCCATGGGGATCTCATATAGACCATGTATCCACTGAAAAAGACCTCGATAGTATCACATGCCAAAAAATACTTCAGCTATTGGAATATGATCTCGCAATATCACACATCAAAAGAGACCTAGATCGCCAAAATATAAACTCGGCGATAACACATAACCAATAGAAACCTCAGTCCCAACTATCAACATCTCTATCAATAACCATGACTGGTAAAATTTTTGGTCCACATTATCAATATCTCTTACCTATCTCATTTTCACAATCTAATGCAATTAAGTATATACACAGAGAATGAATCAATGAGAAATAAAACATATAATACCACATAATATAGCTTAACAGATATATCAGTATTCATGAAAACTCAGCTCACACACATACATGATTTTTCATATTCGAATTTCCACATTAATATGGCAATTAACACATCACAAATAATGCCTCATCTCATCTCATAAATCAATTCACATAATTACACATTTAAACAATTTACATTACTTCTCAACTATATAATTAGAAAATATAAGGTTCAACACACTTAACAATAGGTTAGAAATACACTTGTCTTAGTAAAAAAAAAGTCACGGTCAATCTAAAGATAGAGCTTTCTCCTTTTAGTTATACTCCAAAGCACCATAATCTAGTAAAAATGAATTTACAATCATATTTCAAAGCTAATGACACCAAATTCATACAATTGGAAGAGAAAAGATAAAATGGTCAAAATTTAATACTGGAAATAAGGTTGAAATCTAAAAACTTTTATACAAAAATATCCGTTAAGGTATTTGGAGACTAATAGAGAAAACCATTTTGAAAATGGAGTTAAAATGAGCTCACAATCACGATTTTTCTTTTGATAATTCAATTTCATGACATCCCAAAAATTCTCAATCGAAACCCTTAATTTGATATTAAAATCACAATCTGTTCAATGAAAATTGAAGATATGGGGTGAAAATAGCTTATCTAATAGTTTTTCCATGAAAAATCACTTCAAAATTGCATACACAGAACTTGAAAATATTAAAATGGCGGAAAAATTCAACTTCTGACTTTTTAGAAAAAAGCTACTCCTTCCATTCACTTTTACTTGTCGCTATCTCACTTATTGAGGTCAAACTATATAAAATTTGATGAATATTTTAAGATTTATTCTTTCATCATGTTAATATGAGAAGGACTACAAATTATTGCATTTTTGATATAGTTTTCAACCATCTAAATTATAAGTTTCAAATATTTAATTTAGCTACTTCAATTTAGGTTTGAGATTTAGTCAAATTAACCTCAAAAAGCGAAATAGTTATAAGTAAATGTGAGCAGAGGGAGTATTTTTTAGGACAAAATTTTTCATCACGATCTTGGCTTAGTGGCTCATGATCGCGAAGGCCACCCAGGTTGTTCATCGTGGTCATGATCCAATGACTATTATGGTGAAGCACAACTGGGGAGCCTCATCGCGATCGCATAGGGCCTTGTCGCAAATGCAAAGAACAACACGGGCACCAGACAACAATTTGCACATAACAAAAATCACAAGATGGACCCTTGAAATTTGTTTGAAATCCAATATGCATAAATCATATATGCAATCCTACTAAATTTGATATTCCAGACTCAATGAAATCGTAAAAACTCATATCTGAGGTCTCCTTGACCCAGAACACGAAAAGTTGCAACTAAACTAACTTAAGGCACTTGAAATATCAAAACTGTATTGGTAAACTAAAAAATTATGATGAATCTTATTCTAGAACCAAAATCACCTCCCAAAACCAGCGGAACCATACAAAAATCTAATTCGAGTATTAGAACTCAACATACTGATCAAAGTCAAACATAAGTCAAACTTTAACTCAATTTCCAACATTGAACCTAAAATCCATATAACAACTCCAAATTTGATTCTAACAACCCTCCTAAATTAATGTTCAGATTCAAAAACTGATAAAATCGACATAATGTTTTATTTCGAGGCTTGAATCTCCATAAAACTCAAAAATTACAAATTAAGTAACTTAATGCCTTCAAAACTCAACTCTTTAGAAAACTCTTAATTTTTTTACAAGATTTTCAAAAATTAGCTTTCAAAATTAATCGAACACGATTCAGGACAGATGTCGGTTGGGGTAAAATTATAAATATATTAAAAATACCAAAAATAACCTTCAAGATCATTACATTATCTACGACTAAAAATCATGCTCAAACATAAGGAAAAGGACACATTTGAAGTCTCAAAAAGATGAGGTAGTGGATCTGCATATCACATTTGGTCTCCCAAGTACCTTTCCCATGGGCCAATTCCATCATTGAACCTTCACCAAAGCTATCTTCTTGGTTCTTAACTTTTTGACCTACTTGTCCAAATTGGCCATATGCTTCTCCTCATAGGTTAAATCTGGACCCAACTCCACCGAATCAAAAGAAATTACATGAGACTCATATGAATGTAATGTTGTACCATCAAGACATGAAACACTGGATGCATATAAGATAGACTAGGTGACAAGGAAAGTCTGTAGGCCACCTCTCCTACTCGCTCTAGGACCTCAAATGGGCTAATATACCTACGTTTGATCTTGCCCTTCTTTCTAAACCGCATTACACGCTTCATGGACAAAATTCTAAACCATACCCAATCACCTTTGATGAACTCGAAGGATCAAACTTACCTATCAACATAACTCTTCTGATAACTCGGGGCTGTCAGCAACCGATTATGAATCAAATGGACCTACTCTATGGCATCTCTAAGTATATAACTATGAAGGCTATCCACTGTAATAGAATCAAACAAATCTATGGGTGAGTTATTTAGATGTTAAAATGATAACAATTGTTATAAGAAAACTTTGCTAAAGGAAAATATTGGCCCAACTTGGCACTGAAATCAACAACACATGCCTGAAGTATATCTCTAACACTTAAATAGTCCTTTGAGATTATTCATTTGTCTTAGGGTGAAATTCTATACTCAACTCTAATCGAGTGCCCAACCTATTGTTTCAAGGCCTTCATAAAGTGAGATATAAATAAAGAACTCCGATAGACACAATATATATAGGTACTCTATGAAGCCTAATAATTTGGCTGATATAAAGATGAGACAACCTCTTTGTTGTGTACTTGACTTAAACCAAAATGAAATGAGTGAACATATTTAAATAATCCACAATCACCCAAATAGAGTCATAACCACCCATGATAATGGGTAACCCACGATGAACTCCATAGTGACCTGCTCTTACTTTCATTAGGAATTGACATCCTTTGAAACTTACCTTAATCTATGATACTCACACTTAACTTGTTGGTATATCAAACACTTGAACACAAACTCAACGATGTTATTCTTCATACCACACCATCATAGTGCAAGCTCAAGTCATGATACATCTTCACTGCTCCCATATCTAGAAAAATGACCCTCCTCAAGTATCAATCTAACCAAGTCACCCACTACTGGCATAAAAATCAAGCCTCCAATCCTCAAAATGCCATCGACATCAAGCACAAACTCGTTGGCCTCACCTCTAATCACCTTGTCTCAAATGATAACTTTTTATCTCAAACTACTACTCATTAATTTGATCCATCAAAGAAGATTGTCCCCTAAAAAAGTAAGCACACCATCCCTATTAGGTAGTTGTAATCTTACCAACCCATTATATAATCTCTAAACATCACAAGCTAAGGGTCGCTCTTCAACTCAAATAGCCGCAAGGCTTCCCATACTATAGCCTTTCTACTCAATACATCAGTAACCATATTTTCCTTTCCCATATGGTATATAATAGTTAGATCATTATCCTTTAGTAGCTTAATCAACCTCCTCAGTCTCAAATTCAGTCTCTCTAGTTGAAGATGTACTATAAACTATAGTGAACAGTGAATATCTCATAATAAACCCTATATAATAAGGCCTTCACAGGCCTTCACAACTTTAAAACTAAGACAACAACTGCCAACTCTAGGTCATGGGTGGGATAGTGTCAGGACTTGCAAATTAAAACGCTAAATATGTAGAAAATGTGTAATTGGAAAAGTTGCAAAGGCAAAGTATGAGACAAGTTTATGACCCGTGGTTCATTCCACGAGTCGTAGTCTAGGCTTGTGGATTGTAGGGTACCGGGGTAAAGATTCACCAAGTGTTAAAGGGACTTATGAGGGCATATTATGGGCCATAAAAGAATTTATGGTCTGTAGAAAGGGTTCATGGATTGAATCCTGAGTTGATGGAAATATGAATTTCTGTAGTTGAAACCATGAACAACAAGACCTTCTGTGGTCCTATTTATAGATCATAGATTAGTCTCATTATTAGGGCTCTACAAAAAGGAAAATTTGCTAAGAAATTTGCTAAGTATAGGAGCATATCACAAGAGAATCTACAACCCTAGATTTTTTAAGAGCC
>JAOTQJ010165808.1:12672-26550 GCA_025642045.1 Solanum sejunctum | reverse complement strand
TACATTATAAAGAGAGGCTAGTAGGAAGAACTACCTACAACCTTATATCAATAATCGACTCTAGTCTATGAAACCTCTAACAGTATCAAGTGGTGCCAATGACAGACCCATGACTATCTCAATCAAAGTAAAGCTAGTCATTCTAACTCTAAGGCAAGATGAAAATAAATATAAGGGATTTCTCTGAAGTAAGGGAGGCTCACCAAATCAGCTAAGCGTCTCCAATCTGCAATGGTCGCTTGTGACAATCTCTAAATTATGCATCTACATCATAAAATGATGCAGTCCCAGAGGGGGACGTCAATACGTTGAATGTATTGGTATATAAAATAGTTGAGTGAAATAGAAAACAGGTAGAATAATATAACAATAACAATTAACTCAATATAGAAAGAAATCAACATGCCAAATGTCTATCTAAAGAAAGAATAAAGAATAGACAAATGACTCATCACATCCGTCACCCTATAACATTACCTCAACATCAGAGTGCTATCATGAGGAAATCCTATATGGGAGTTTCTCGGACCTACACCCATTATCTATGAGCCGGTGACAGTACGACAAAGCGATGTCGTTGCGGCATCTTCCCAATACCTTGCCGGGGTATAAGGCGTATATCATTGGATCCAAAATTGAGATAATATTAAGTCCTCTTTTGGGACTGAGAAAACATCCATTGCTTATGGTCAATTCTCACCTACGCTGACCATGTAGTTATAAGTGCGAGTGGGACTCACTCTTACCCTTTTCAGTGCTCGATACTTCTCCCATAGACTCAACTTGCTCATAAACGCTAACATCTATCCAATCATCATTTATCATCTTTTCTCAAATCAGCCTCACAAGAATTTTCACCCTCTCAATATGACAAACATCTTAATCAGTAGCTCAAGGCTTAGAACAATCATTAGGAACAGTAGAATAGACAAGTCATTAGAGTTTATTTATGGAGACTGAAAAGACTATCAACTTCTACCAACTCATCATCATTCTTACATCTCAATCTCAATTACAATTTACAATCACATTCCCAATCAAGGCTCTAGATTCAATCTTATCTTCATTCATGCAAGTTTTTAATAAAATAATAAGCAGAGTTTGTGCAATATCTCATGAAAATATTCAATCCAAGAAAATAAGTTTATGATGATGATCAACGTCTGAAAATATGTGTAAATAATATAATTTTCAAGAAAATATTCAAGAAATCATGCATCTAGACTCAAGAACCTTCAATTTACCATCTAGACTATCTATGGAGCACATGAGAGAATAATCTCATGTTTTCGTTTAGCCTTACATACCTGGGGTTTGAAAAATCCTCAATTTTCCTACATAAATTGGCCCTCGACTCGAAACCCTCCTTTCTTCTTCTTCTCCTTCTCTCGGAATGTAGTTTAGACCTACGAAAAATGGGGTTATAAAACTTTTTCGAATGTATATAGGCCTAAATACTCATTTTGAGACTTAAAAATATATTAGAAAGGATAAAAATGCCTTTCCCAAAGTTAAAAATAAAAATCATATTTTTGGGACACTGGTGCATGACGCGCACCAGTTATTTTTGGTGATTTTTTCGGAAATCAGTTTCTCGTCGAAGAAAAATAGAAAAATTCCAAGTGTGGTTCCGCATCCCAAGCGCATCGTGGCCTGGACGCGGAAACCTCACTGTTTTGGCTCACTTTGAAAAAAATAATTTGCATTTTTTTGTGTAAAAGTCGAGTCGAGACTATCCGCGCTAATCGCAAATCCAGTTTCAAATTTTCCATTGGAGCTTTGGAAGATGCGTTATGATCACGATACATTTTAGGGGCATTTTGGTAAATTTTCATGGGGTGTTACAATTTTGCCATATCTTGTCTAATTACCTCCCCCAAATACTTCTTCGGTCTACTTCTACCTTTCCATGTAACCCCCAACTCTAACCTATTGCACCTCCTAATAGGAGCATCAATACTTCTTCTTTGTACATGTCCAAATCATCACAGTTTCGCTTCCCTTATTTTGTCAGCCACAGGGGTCACCTCTAACTTCTCCTAAATGGTCTTATTTCTAATCTTATCACTCCTGGTATATCCACACATCCATATCAACATCCTCATCTCGGCGACCTGCATCTTCTGAAAATATAAATTTTTGTTTGGCCACCACTTTACCCCATATAACAAAGATAGTCTAACCACTATTCTGTAAAACTTACATTTAAGTTTGGATGGTATCTCCTTATCACACTATTCTTTAGAGGCAAGCCTCCATTAAGTCCATGCTGCCCCTATACAATGTGTGACATCATCGTTGATATCGCCACTTCTCTGGATGATGGACCCAAGATATTTAAAGCTTTCTCTCTTAGGATAGATTGAGTGGCAACCTTTACTTCAATGTTTATTTCAACCCTCACGATACTGAATTTGTACTCCAAGTATTATGTTTAGGTCATGTTTACTTTTAACCCTTTGGATTCCAAACTATATCTCCAAACCTCTAATCTAGCACTAACTTTAGCTCAAGTTTCATTAACCAATACTATGTCATTTGAAAATAGCATGCACCATGGAACTTCCTCCTGAATAAATCATGTCAGGTCATCCATTACAAAGGAAAAAAGAAAAGGGCTTAACATAAATCCTTGGTGAAGTCTCATCTCAACAAGAAAATACTTTAAGTCCCCCCCACCATTCTCACCTGAGTTTTGGCTCTGTCATACATGTACTCTATCACTATAATATACACTATTGGAGCACCTTTTTCCTATGGACACCTCCATAGCATATCCCTTAAAACTTTATCATAGGTCTTCTCGAGATCAATGAACACTATGTGAAGGTCTTTCTTTCTTTAATCTTTGAGTAGATCAAGCCATCTCCTCTACGTCAAATTAAGCTCCTTCTGGATGAAGACATATTTCAGGCTATTGTGGTCGGTAAATACATTAACATGTGCTTTATTCAAGCAGTGGCTCCATAGTTTGAGAGCAAACAAACTACTACCAACTTCAAGTCATGAGTGGGATAATTCTTCTCATGCACTTTAAGTAGTCTAGAAGCATAGGCAAAAAATTTGCCTCTCTACATCAACACATATCCCAATCCCACTCTCGAAGTGTCATAGTATATGACAAATTCATCTATTCCATCTGACAAGGTCAATACTGGGGCAGTAGTCAACCTTGTCTTCAGCTCTTAGAAACTCCACTCACACTCATTGGGCCATTAAAACTTGACATTCTTCAGTGTCAATCTAGTTAATAGTGTGGATATGGAAGAAAATCCTTCAATAAATCTATGGTAGTAGCTAGTCAATCCTAGAAAACTCCTTATCAGTTGGTCTAGGCCAGTTCTTAGCCGTCTCAATCTTTTGAGTATCCACTCAAATATTGTCGCCCAAAACTATGTGGCCCATAAATGCCACAGATTTGAGCCAAAACTCACACTTCGAAAATTTTGCATATAACCCATTACCCTTGAGCGTCTGCAAAGCAATTCAAGGTTATTAGCATGCTCTTCCTCATCCCTAGAATACATGGGAAATTGTCAATAAACATGATGACAAACAGTTCCAGATACTATCTAAATACTCTGTTCATTAAGTCCATGAAGGCTGTAGGTGCATTTGTCAACCTAAAGGACATCACCAGAAACTCAAAGTGACTATATTAGGTTTGAAAACTCATCTTTGAGATGTCATATTCTCTCACTTTCAATTTGTGATAGACTGATCAAAGGTCTATCTTGGAGAAAACAGTGGAACCTTGAAGTTGGTCAAATAAGTCATCGATCATCGAAAGGGGGTACTTATTCTTGATTGTCACCTAATTCAACTGGCAGTAGTCAATACACATTCTAAGGGTTTTTCATACGCACAAGATCAGAGCCACCCATGGAGAGACACTCAGCTTAATAAATCCCTTCTTTAGTAAATCTCTCAACTGCTCCTTCAACTCTTTCAACTCTGTAGGGGCTATTCTATATGGTGGAATAGAAGTAGGCTGGGTATCGGGAAGAACATCAAGTCCGACATCAATCTCCCTATTAGGAGGGACTCAGACAAATCCTTAGGAAATATATCAGGACACTCACTCACAATTCAAATAGACTTAAGAGTAGGAGGCTCAACATCATCAGACTTAACTCGCACGAGGTGATAGAAACATCCCTTAGAGATCAATCCTCGTGCCTTGATGTAGGAAAAAAACCTACCCTTAAGTGCAGCAGAGTCTTCCTTCCGCTTAATAATTGGCTCCTTTAAAAATTGGAATTTGACGATTTAGGTTTTTCAATCAACAGAGGCATAATGGGATTGAAGCCAATCTATGCCAATGATCACATCAAAATCTACCATCTCTAACTCAATCAAATCAGCAAGAGTGTCCCTATGATAAATGGACACCATATAATCTCTATCAACTTTCTCGGCTATAATGGACTCACCAACAGGAGTGGTAACAGAAATTTCTCAAGCAAGCACTCAGGAAGGATTTAAAATCTACCAGCCACATATGGCATCACAAAAACACAAGTCGCACCTAGATCAAGTAAAGCATAACAATGAAAGGTAAAGACTCAAAGCATACCTATCATAAAACCTGGTGCAACCTCTTAGTCCTGTCAGTTCCTCATGGCATATAGACGGTTTGTCCTACCCACTATTCCTAGTGCAGCACCTCTCTGGTTACCCCTCGCTGGTGGTGCTATGGTAGAAGACTGGGCCTTATTGCCCCACATTGGACACTTTCTCTGAAAATGACCTGGTTGACCATACTTGTAGCAATCGTTCCCTCCATCTCTACACTCTCCCAGTTTCATCCTACCTTATTTCCTATAAGGCGACTTCATTTTCGAGCCAAGGGTCATACTAGCCTGAGATTGTGAACCCTGTGCTTTAAAGTTTGGCTGACCTTGGGACCTCTGATCATACCTAGTACTTGGGGCTGGTGCACTAGCAGAAGATGGTGCATAGCTAGTGGACCTCTTTTGGAAGTAAGACTTATCTCCCTTACTTTGCTTAGTCTGATTGGGCTCAGGCCGTGATGACTTGGCCTTTTTACATGGATGTTCCTCTCTATCTCACTTCTTATCCTCCTTAGTTTGTTGGGCATAGACTATAACTCTGGACTGCCCTACACTCTTTCTTCATATATATAACCAACCCAAATATGAATTTCGTCATCCTCGCTCTCATATCCTAGACCATCTCTGGGGCATACCTGGATAACTGGATGAATTTTAGGCTATACTTCTCAATAGTCAGTCCCTTCTATTTCAGATTCATGAACTCCTCAACTCTTGGAAAGAAGTGATCGAGGAAGGCACTCTTGAACTCATCTCAAACACCAGGCTCAACATACTCACCTCGACCCTCTTCCCATTGATTGTACCAAACATTAGCCATATCCTTGAGCTGATAGGTAGTAAGCTCAACTCCCTCTGTCTCAGTCATGTGCATAGCTTTCAGTACCTTTCATATCTCATAAATAAAATTCTGGGAGTCTTCCTCAACCTTGGCCCCAGTGAAGACTGGTGGGTTTATCCTTAGAAAGTTCTTAATCTGGTTTGAACATTGGCTCTTGGGAATTAGAACTAGGAGTTTGTGAACTCCGATTTCAACTTTGAGCAGCTATAGTTGAGTAAGCATGATGATAGATCCTCTGAAGTCAGCCTCCGTTATAGGAGCAAGTGGAGCAGTAGGTGTTTATGGAACACCAGTGGCTCTATTCGATCGATCTCGACCCCTCGCTTCCATCTAAGTAGGCACCGCTAGGTCGAGTTCTTATTATTGTCAGCTGAGGTACTTCTTTGAGTGGCAATACAATTAGGAGGCATGATTTGTAAATGAGTAAAGCATAAGTTAGAATGGAGCTTTATAGAGTTTTAACTCTATCGCCTGAACTTAGAATACAAGAAAATGTAACAATTCCTACTGTCCTATAGCCTTTTGTTTATAAAGTGTGGTGCACAACATACCCATAAACAAGACTACTAGACACGACTTCATAGACTCCCTAGGACACTTGAACTTTGGGCTCTGATACCAAGTTAGTCATGCCCCAATAGGGTACCCTTGGCATGGCCGATACTTGAAAAACTATTGTTGATTCCCAAAGAGAATTGCTTGGCCACATTTTCACATGAAATCAACAGCAGAAGGAATACTCAAGTTAAAATGCATCACAAGAATAGATATAACTCTACTAAATCATAGTTTCCAATGAATAAATTTAGAAATAAATAATACTTAATAAATCCTTTACTCAATGTCTAGGAAGACTTTATATGATAATCTTGATGGTACCATGACAAGCCATGGATACCCTAATCAAGAATAAAATACTCCATAAAAACAAAAGGATAAAAGGGCTCCTCCAGAAAGTAAGGAAGGCTCATCAAGTCTGAGAATGCACTGATCTAGACTTCAATGTTGCACTGGCTGAAGTCCTATATCACTTGTATATATATCATGAAATGATGCAGGTACAAATAGACGTTAGTACATGGAATATACTGGCATATAAAATAGCTCAAGAAAGTAAAGCTTAACTCACTCACCTCAACTCAAACAACTCATAACTCAACTCAATAGAAATGCAAGTTTTTAATATAAATCATGCTTTTGAAAATAGACTCAATAATATTAAACTTAGTTTAAAAAATATTATGTTTAATCAGTGTTTACTTAGGAGTTTCTCTTAGTATATATCCAATCTCACCACTTAGTTTGGTGATTTATAACAAAGGCGATGTCATTATCATGCCCGTTCTAAACTTGCCAAGGCAAATGACGATCAACCCTCTTATGGATCTATGATAAATGTCCATCTTTTGGGACAAGAGCCGCCAGAACGTGTTGCGCGACTATCCTACGCTGACAACGTAGTTCTATGGGTTAGAGTTGTTATTTACTCACTCCCAACTTGGTTCTCCAAACTCTTCCCAAGACTAAAATATGCTCAACTCATCAATCAACTCAAATCTCAATAATATTCAATCAACTCAAATCTCAACCTTATTAGGTTATCCTAACTCAGCTCATCTCAATTTCTCATAAACTCACTCAATTAAGGAAATCAACCAGACTCAACTTAGACTAAAACAAGCATTCGAACTCACTCAAGTGGATTCGTCATAGAATACAAGCAAAATATATAAATGTACATGTGATTGAAATGTTACGTGCTCGTCATGATCAAGTTACTCAACTCAGGTAATCAAACTCAAACCTCAACTCAATCCATGTACAGAATTTTATAAAAGTCATGTATTTTAGGGTTTATGCTATCAAGAATAAAATTATAGCTCAATTTCGTATCAGTAGTGTGCAATGTTGCAAGTACCTCATACATCATCATAAGAATTCATAATAAATGCAGTAAATTTAGTATTAGGATGATAGGATTTTTCAAATCTCAATTCTTATTCTCAATTTCAACTCGAATAGGTGAAAGGGCATGTGAACAAACGTAGTTCCACACTTTAGTAAGCCTTACATACCTGGAAATAGAAAAAGCTATCAAACTTTAATCGATCCTCGCATTTCGACTTGAAACCCTTACTTTTCTCCTTTCCCTGGTCTCTCAACAATTCTTAAGAGTGAATGAAAAGTAAAGATATAATTATGGTTTTGTTTTAGGACTTTAATTAAGTCTAAAACAACCAAGGATAGGATTAAAAGGGATACACATAGATAAAAATGCCCTTCTTAAAAACTATCAACAGGGTTTATGGTACCATGTCTATGGGCCGTAGATCTTTTTACAGGCCATAGATGACCTCTCATAGGTAAGGTATCCAAAAATTTGAGTTATTGGAATTTATTATATAATCCATGAAGCCACTTCTATGGGCCATAAATATTTCTACGGGCCGTTTGATAACTCGTAACTCAATATACTGAAAAATTAATTTTTGAATCACCAACTCACGAAACCAAATTTATGGGTCATGAATCTTTTTTATGGGTCGTATGTTATCTTGTACATGGGCCTTAGACTTAGAAAATTTTACCAAGTCACCCGGGGATCTACGAGGCCTTATTTACGGGTCGTAGATCACTCTACGAGGCGTAGATAGCGCTTGTGGTTTCTCTTCCAGAAATTTTCTCAATCATTTTCTCAATTTTCTCTGTGCATCTACTCAGACTAGGTGGAAAGAATTGGGGTGTTACAAAAAATCATTCATGAAAGAGGAAAGAATACCCTAATATTGGAGTTATACAGAAATTTGCATCGAGAAAAGAAGAAAGAGAAAATACTGATAGATACAATGCCTATAATTAAGCCGAAAATAAGAAGAAAGAAAATCATTCACAAAAGAGGAAAGAATACCCCTATATTTGAGTTATACAAGAATTTATAGAATGAAAAGAAGAAAGAGAGAATACTGATAGGTACAATGCTTATAACTAAGCCTAGAATATGTTAAAACATACATTTTGAAAGTAAAAATAGATATCGAATGGATAACGTAACTATGAATTATAATTCTTTAAAAAATTATTGTTATATATAATAACTACATAACAAGTGTTTTCCTTACTATGTAGGTTTTACTTTAAATTAAGAGAATTGACAATACTAAAATATAAAAGAACAAAAATAAAATAGAAGCAAAAATAGATATAAGTCAAAATGAAATAAATTATAAAGAACTATGCAAAACAACGGTTAAAGTGGGCGATGGGAAGGAAGCTAGGAGATAAATATAGGAAAATTTACATAACTTTGTAAATATGCATTTGTTAGTGAATTACTCAAAATAGTTATGTTTGAACTAAATTTAATTCACCATTAATGTTTCATTTGGATGACTACTAATAAACGAGTCTCATGCACTAAAATTGTATCAAACAATTATCTTCTTCTCTCTCAAACATGGTTCTCTTTCTATAAATAATCATATTCACTCGTTTTCACCACCCAATTTCTCATGTCATGATAGCACCTACCATAACCCTTCGATAGGTAAGCCAATCAGTAATTCAAAATTGCAAGTAATGGATATTTGGGGAAAAACTATCAGAACTAAGCAAAGGCAACAAATAAGAGAGACAGAAATATAATTAACCAAAAGTATACAAGAATCCCTCCCAGAACCTAGAAGTCACTAGTATAGAGCTGCTATATATACACAAAATAAAGAGTATAACTCCTAAAAGTGGACGAAATATACAGAGGTTTGTCTAGTCTCAAAATATGTATCAAAAGTGGGCCAGTAAGCTGAAGGAGACAAAATGATCCAAAAGTCCATGTGCTCACCCTAGTTTTCGATGTGGGTTACTGCAGGCTTGATCTATCCACGCTGATGGTTGGTTTTTTTATGCTTGAGACTATAATTATCCTTACTTTTATGGATGAAAGTTATTTTAATAGTGGATGTTGTAATGACTCCAGTGTCATTTTCCTTATACTACATTATTTCCACTATTATAGAATTCTAATAACGACCCCAGTCATTTATGAGCTTCTGGTACTGGTAGATCGATCACCCGATTGTTCGTTTGGGAGTTGTGTAGTTTTCATTGTTTTGGAAGATCTTATACCTTAAAAAGTTGGCTTTTATGCACAACGTGGGTAAACAACCTTAGAATGAACTTTTCATTAGCTCTAGAATAGCCAAATTAGACTAAAAGTATGGTCGGCTTGAGAACCAAGGCCTTTGGTGTGAGTTTGTACATAATTTTGCAATTTAGCTTTACAAATTGACCAACGATTGACTTTGGTTAATATTCTTGAAAAATATGTCCCAAATAAAAATTCAAACTATGTGGTTAGTTCTAAAATATCTAGTTTGATCTTGATCAACTCTTTATTCAATTCTTGATGCTTTCAGACTCATTTCAAGCCCTCGGTGGAAATTTGCAAAAATGATCATGGGAGTGGGATCTATGTTTAGTTGTAATGACCTCGTATGGACATTTTGACTATACCATTGAGTTTGAAATGTCAAAGTTGTAGAGCAAGTGACAGAGGGGGAGGCCGACCACTTTTATGCTGCCCCAGCTAACGTCGAGGCTAAGACGTTAAACGATATGATCACAGGTACCATTCTATTATTTTAGTAGGCTACTTTAGGCTTATTTAATCTAGGTTCCACTTAGTCATATGTATCTGTACACTTTGCTCCCCATTTGGCTATTAACTCAGAGTTATTTAGAGGTATCATTACATGTTTCTGCCCATATAGGGGATTCTTTAGTAGCGAATCAAGTATGCAGATCCTGTGTGAAGACTATTCAGGGGCATAATACGCGGGATAATTTTATTATGCTTGATATGTTAGATTTTGATGTTATTTTTGGCGTGGATTGGTTATCTCCTCATTATGTGGTTTTAGATTATTATGCCAAGACCGTTACTTTAGCCTTTCTTGGTATTCCGTTGATCTTGTGGAAGGGTGTTTATAGTTGCACACCGACAGGGATTATATCATTTATGCGATCCTAGAGGCTGGTTCCATTAGGGTGTTTAGCTTATGGGCCTATGGTATCAGTTCCAAAAATACTCTTGGGTAATGGGAGGTCATTTGAGTAGAAGCAAGGTAGGTGATCTCACGCCCAAGATACGACTATATTTCAAGGTCAAAATGATCATCAATAGTAAAAATCTAACCAATGTTAGGGTCAAATCTCACAGGGAATATGGGGCTTTGACAACTTGGTTCACTAAGAATCAATTCAAACATCAAGTAACTCAATTCTCAAGGTAGGGAGGTTTTTCCAATGGTTGATAGAAAATTAAAGTAAACTAATAAAGAGGAGAGACAATCAAATTGGAGAGCAAGTTGGGTAATTCTGATCCCCATGATTCACTAACTTAAACACCTGGATAACATAACCTCAATTGGAACATTGCATGCAGAACTATAATTTAGGTTCTTTCAACCTTCTTCTAAAGGTGAAGGTCAAATTTCACTATGATGCTTGGCCTACTACCATAGTGTACCAAACTAGCCATTACCTATTATCTTAGTGAACCTATCCTTGGCTGGATTTGATTGATTAGATGAGAACATATCAATTGAATTCTGTTAGCCAATCCCTTTTCCTATTATCATCAGTACCTAGGTCGGGATCATCACACTAGATGTTGGCCACCATTGAACAACATACAAAATGAAGGAAATGGATAATACATGTAAATACCCAACTCAAGAAGTCCAAATAATCCGAGTTTTCTAAGTTAGCTATTTATGCTTCCCACAACCCCAAGTTGTGGGTTTAGCTACTTATGACTTAAGCAAGCAAACACATAATGAATAAAGAAAATATAGTTAATAGCTTACCTAAGAAGAATGAAGAACAATAAAACCACTTTTGTATTTAGATCACAAGTTTGAATGATGTAATTAATCCATAAGTGAATCCAATCTCCAAATTTGAGTCTCCAAAGAAAATCCTAGAAATCTACTCTAGAATATTTATGCTCTCTTACTCTCTACTACTCAATAATCTCCAAAAACTATGAAAAACTATGCTCAAAACCTAAAAATATATTATTTATATTATTTATAAATAAGTCCCAAAAATTAAATAGAAAATCTGGTCGACATCTACTATGGCTTGCAGTTACAACTCGTAGGGTGCCCTGTGAGCTATAATTGGGCTTTCGCGGTCAGCATTTTGCACTTTGGACTTTACTGTTATGATACACTCCTATGACTCATAGTCTGGTTTACGTCTCATAGTCTACACTTATATCTCTTAGTCCAATCTTGACCAACACTGTAACTTGTTACGAGGCCACCCTTTATGAATCATAGAAGGGACTATGACTTATACCTGTTGCTCATATGGTTGAACTTTAAATTTTTAGACTTTGCTTTTGAAACACTGTAAGTTTATACGAGACCACCTCTACAACTCGTAGGTTGGGCTACAACTCGTAATGGGGCCTGTATGACTTGAAAATTAGCAAAATCTATAACTTTTCCCAAATTGAATCAACTTGTATTTCCTATAACAACTAACACAAAAACACATAAAACCACAAAAGTCATATTGAGAACACACAAAATCTCAGGTTTTAGACATCAAATGTGTTGTATTCTAATAGCACATTAATACCCTCAACTTAGCATTGTTGCTTATCCTCAAGTGACGACTCAATCTAAATAGGTAATAAAGTGACACATAACAATCAACCCAATGACATATACCATACTCAAATCCAACTCAGGTACCTATATCAGCTTTTTCAAAATAGGATCATATAGCTATATAGCGAACCAAACCAAATTAATGCATTTGACAATATAACTATGACAAATAAAGGAGTATCAACAATTCACAGTCACTGAACAAGTAAGATATCGACAACACAATGCAAATGCCCTCATAAGAAAGAAGTCCTTTTTAACACTCAATGAAGATTTTAGAATTTAACCAAGGGACTGTGCAAGCACACTCACTGTCACAAATGACATTCATGCATGATGACCAATATCATAGGTTTGCCTATATACTCATGACCAAAACTTTTGATTAATTGGGCTAGGATCACTTTAGTATTTTATAACCTTGTAATGTAGGCTCATGGGACTTTAGTGTGGCATTTTGGACAATTGGTGACTGAAGGCCAACCTTGAACCACACTTTTTGACACTTTCACCTTGACACTCAATCATTTCCATCTTATTCTCCCTTTCTTCTTCATATTCAAGCTTTTTCGGATATTTTCTTTACATTTTCAGCTTTTCCCTTTTCACACATCATTTTGCTTTTTCAACTCCTTCTAAGGTATCTTTTTCGTTTACTTGGTGCATGATTTTCCTCTTTTTCTTTCTATTTTCAACTCATCAACTCATTTTTGCTATTTTACTCTTATACTAGTCACGCTCAACTTAGCCTTTTAGCCTATATCAAAGTGCATAATGTCTATTCCCCAAACCAAGGCCATTTTTGGTAGCCACCCTCATCTTAGGCTTTTTTCTTTAATCAAGGTTCACAATGTTCAAGGATTTACTAGGGTCAATTTCAAGGTATTTCACTAAACAAGGCTAGGTTAATAAGGTGTTAAGAATGAAATGGTGCATGTAAGGCTCAAACATTTGAAGGAATGGATGAATTTCTAATTTAGTCGGTCATTTAAGGTCAAAGTGGACTAATTCAAAGAACAAGGGCCTAAGATCCCTTCCTAGTCCATATAATCTCAAGTCCAACTTAAAGTAACATGGCAAGTTCTGAACTAGCACATAATACACAAACATAAAAAAATCAGCTCGCACATACATGCCATTAAATACAAAACCAACAAAAACTCACAAATCATGCTTCATCTATCAAATTGCCCTCACTTAATTAGAACAATATTGCCAAATCATTCAAACATGCAAGGTTGCAATAACAACTACTCAAAAATTTTGATGGGTACCAATTTTCAAAATATTTCATAAAACATCCAAAACAAAATACGTGCCATGAGTTCAACTATTATATACTACAAATATTATCTAAGATATCCTACACATGTTGGTTTAACAAAAATTTAAATATCTATAAGGAAAAAGAACACAGGCAAGAAAACCTCAAGATCAAAATTTAGAGTAGCTATGGACTAAAAGCTACTCAAACTTCACCCTAGTCCATGACTGCCCATACCGCATTGAAAAATTTGTACATTGTCCTTAATGTACATCACCAAAACCAAAATAAATATAAAAAGTCAACAAAACAAACACATCTTGGTGCCTAAGCACCAGTCTCTGGCTGCCTCTGATCATCTCCTTGCGGAGGGGTAATTCGCATCGCAGTCGTACTGGATAAGCCAATACCCAACAATCTATCCTTCTCCTAGGCAAGCTTATACTCTTCTTCTTCTTCTTCTTCTTCTTCTTCTTCTTCTTCTTCTTCTTCTCTTGATTCCCTTAAGATTTGCCCTAACTC